>PISW01007763.1:0-84314 GCA_004023785.1 Mungos mungo
CCCCGGCAGACTCCCCCTGCACGACCCCCGGCAGCCTCCCCCTGCGTCATGTCCGGTGCTCCGCAACACTGGGTCCTGGCTGCAGAAACGCTTTAACCGCCCAGAACAGAAGCAACTCAACAAGGTACAGAAGGGGTTCCGTGGGCTGCCCGGGCCGGTGAGCACCACAAAAGTCCTGGAGAAGGCGCGCGCTAACCAGATGGCACATGGAGGGACGGAAGGAAGCGCTCTGGGCAAGGGGGGCACGGGGACTCACCAGGAACAGTGGCAGCCAGCGCAGGGCAAGGACAGAAGAGCCACGTGGCATGGGGCAGGGGAGGGGCCCCCGGGACCCAGCGCCAACCTCAAACCCAAACTTCCTAACTGCGCGCCCCTCTAGAGAATCCCGGGCGGGGCTGATCAACGCGGGACCTTTCAGCACATGACTACCGGAGGGACGCTAGACCTGAACCAGCTGGGCGAGGCTCTGTGTTCGCTCAGAAACTTCGGCCGAGGCCGAGGCCAGGCCCCAAGTTCGTTGGAAGAGCCATCTGCTCGTTGGGCAGACCCTGCCCGCCACCGCCGTGCCTTCTCACGGCAGGGACACTGGTCTGGAATTTCTCCCCAGAGCAGGTGCGGGAGCATCAGAGTCTCTTCTGGGAACCGCGGTGCTCGTCCCCTGGCGAGGGGAGGCGGTTCCCTGGGGGCCCAACTCCCCCGAGACGCAGCCCCTCTGCCCACGGGCCCCCTCCGTCCTGCACTCACACGGGGGACGCTGAGTTCAGCCTTGTCTCGGGGGCAGCACTGCCCTCGAGCTGCGTGTCACTGAACCCCCAAAGCAAGCCTCAGTGCTGCGACCCCGAGGCCACTCACACGTCCGCACACACCCGGGGCCACCGAGTTCCGCACCACACGCAGGAGGGAGTCACCGGGGAAACGAGAAATGAGAACTCCACCTCCTCAAGCCTGGTCTCCGTCCAGAAAAATCAACGTAAATAATCCTGAGAACTCGAGATTTCCCCACAGAATCCAGGAACGAGGCACAGAACGCGTCTCCACTTGTCCGAACACAGTGACAGTCCCTGTCCGCCCCACCGGTGACAAGCCGGCCGAGGTCACGCAGCAAGGACACTTGGCGGGTGGCAGCAAGGAGGCAGCCTGGCACCCAGCAGTGCCCACGGCCCCTCCTCGCGGAGCACCCGCCCGGAGTCTGCGAGGCACAGAGCCGCCCGGAGCCCAGGAAAGGGCCCCTGGGAGCCCACGGCCCGGACCGCTCACAGTGTCACCGCAGCACACAGCCACGCCTCCCTCCGCCCCACATGTGACAGCAGGGAGGGAGAAGACACGCGCCTTCTCCTCGCTGCACCCGACCCCCGAAAATGGGCAAATTCCTTAAAATCAAAATAACCAAAGCTCAGTCAGGAAAAAAAGAGGAACGGATCCAGCCCTGTGCAATCCTCACAGAACCTAAATTCCAGAGGTACAAATCTCGACCCCGGCAGGAGAGACCTGCCATGGGCCCGCATCCCCACGCCAAGCGGGGTCTGAGAAAGCAGAGGGCCGGGGGCCGACCCCCTTGCAAGCACAGACGCCCCGAGAGACGCCTGGCCTTCGGTGTAGCCCTCTGCCTCCACGAAACATCAACAACGACAACCAAAGACCGGAAAAAGCATCTGATTTCCCCACGGCAAAGCCCACGCGGACGGCGCGCTGCGGGGCTTCTCCGCGGGGCGCACCTCGTGCGGGGCTCCCTTGAAGACGCTGGCGGACTGGTAGATGGCCTCGGTGCACAGCTTGAGGTCCTCGTTCTCCAGCTCCTCCGCCGTCCTGTACAGCGACTTGGGGACCAGTCCGCCCTCGGGGACTTCACACTGGAAACAAACACAGCAGTGAGAGCCACGCACGGACACGGGACCCCTGGACACGGGTGCACCGGCGAGGGCCACGTCCCGGCAAGCAGGGCCCCTCCAGGCCGCTCTGGAAACGGAAACCGCTGGTGATGTCGTGAACTATCCTGTGGGACTTAGCAAATTAATTTTTAAGAATCTCTTAAACACATGTCTTACTTTAAATAAATGAGAACAAGTGGAAGCTGATCTAGCGCAGAATCTACGCTAACATTCAGGAGACACTGGACCCGGTTCCTAAAGCTCATCACGGAAAAGCCGCCAGCGTCTACGCTTCACTGTAAAGAGGAGACGTTCCGTTCACAAAAGGTGGATTCTCAGCAATGACAGGCATTTATTACATGAGATCACCGTCAGTCTATACCGGGCCGGCGAGGAGGGCTTCCTGTCTGACCCAAGTCAGGATCAGCCCACAGCACCGGACAGAAAGTAACAAAGAAGAGTTTCTTCTGAATCCGCTGCCAATAGGCTACGTTAGGTCAGAATCTATGTGTTTCATAAATTTCCTAGTTGGCCCTGAGAGGATGACTCAGGACTGAAGTCCCCAGGATCTCAGCCCCTCTCGCACCACGGGCCCTGGGAAGCGAGGACACAGGGAACCCACAGGATGGTGTCTGGCCAGCAGGCGCCAAGCCTGGAGACCCACCCCAGCACGCTGTCCTGTTAGGGGACATTGGACGGCACGTGCAGGGACGCACAGGGCGCGGGGGCGCAGCAGGGTCGAGAGTGCGTGGGCGTCGGAGCCCAGACGCTTGGACGAAGGGGGGGCTCTCGGCACCGTGATCACGGCCCGGTGGTCCGTGCCTGACAAACGCGGGCCGATCCACCGTGAGCCAGGTCTGCCTCGACTCCAGCTCACAGCAGAAGGACTGGCCACTTGGGACCGTTCTCATAGGTGACGTGAGTCATCTGTGGGATGCTACACGCCTGACCGCCCAGTTCAATGTCACAGAGCCGGGGGAGGAGGGCCCTGTAATTCATCCACCCCTCGCACTGCCCCCCAAGATGCTGCCTGCAGTGCCTGAGCGCAGGACCAATGACCTGAAAGCCGAATCCGAACGCTGTTCAACCCCCTCTACCCGTCCTGAAACGTTTCCCCAAAAGCCCAGCTCGTTAGCTAATTAATACACGCGTCAAACCCGGCAGGTGCGTATCTGAACCGGGTAACTTCATTCACCATGAGAATGACCGAGACTCCTCCTCTGACGCGAGCCAGACCCCCCTCCGGCCTCAGCGGTCACTTCGGGGAGCCGCCGGTCTCCTTCACCCCCGAGTCACGACCGGGGGGCGTCAGCACAGGCCATACACGTGCAGGTGTCTGGCCGATAATCTGGCAGCTCAATGCATTAAAAAGCCCCGATTACAGAAAAGAAGTGATTCTCTTAGTATGTCTCCTTCGAAATGTTGTCCTGACTTCCGGCCCGGGCGGAAATCTCGGAGAATCATCTGGAGTGACCCTTCTTCATAAAACACACAGCTCCTGACAGTTAAATCTGATGCACACAGAGCTGAATGAATGCAGCGGGCTGCGAGCATGTTAGAGTCTAAAACAAATCCTCGTTAGCACCGCACAGCGAAGGAGCGTGCAGGTCATCAGCGATGACCTCAATGGTCCTATTTAATTCAGCCCTGGGTCAGAGAAGTGTCAGCCAAAAAAAACCCAAAAACGAAAGACAGACAGCAATCCAAACGAAAGGTTCTGAAAATCATTTGTTCCAACCAACACGCACCTCCCCCCCCGCCCCGTAGAGCAGCCGGACGCAGAACGACCCCCTACACACACACCTCCCCCCCCGCAGAGCAGCCGGACACAGAACGACCCCTACACACGCACCTCCCCCCCCGCAGAGCAGCCGGACGCAGAACGACCCCTACACACGCACCATGCACTCCCCACTCAGGAAGTCGGGGATGATCTCCTTGTCGATGTAGCCCAGCAGGCCGCCGGGGCCCTGGTAGTCGTTCCCCGCGTATATCAGGAACTTCCTTCGGGTGTTGTCGTCAATGAACGGGCTCACCTGGAGGCGAGGACAGGAGACCGTGGCCTGGATGTCCGGTTCGAAGACTACAATGGCCACGCGACCGCGTGAGCGGGCGGCGGGGGCGGGGAGGGGGTCTGACACGCGTGAAGGCTGCGTGTGTGACGCTCAGGGATCCTTCCCTCCCTTAAACGGTCTGAGGAAACTGTGGGTCTTCCCACGTTTGTTTTGTGACTCCCTAACCAGCTGGGGCCGGCACACACCCGTCTGCCTTCCACGGGGCTCGTGGTAGCTGAGGACCAGCGTCCAGACCTACCAGAGTCCAGAGGACGGGGAACACCCGGGGGGCGCGGAGGATGAGCAGGCGGCCGAGCGTCTCGGGATAGTTGGCCTCCACCACCTCGATGATGCGCAGCAGGGCCTTGACGCCCGGCCTCCACAGATGCCGCATGTTCAGCCCCTCCAGGTCCACCAGGCAGGTCCATGAACTGCAGGGAAGCAGACGGCGGGCCACTCACCACACGGCACGCTCGCCGACCGGGTCCTCGGCCACTGCCCTTGTTTTCGCTTTCTGTCTTAGAACACGGGCCGTTACGTGCATTTCCAAAAACACAGCAATGTCTGAAAACTGAAGTGTAACCAAGGCTACTTCTGCCCGGATGGCGGGAAGGACACAGGTCAGGGTGGCGGGCCAGTCCCTGCAACGGCGAAGTGTCAGCGGCTCCCTGACGATCACAACGTCACTCGGGCATGCTCAGGTGCCAGGCAACCAGGGGACATGCTGCGCTGGGCACCCTGAGCCGCCTCTGCCGAGCCAGCAGGGCACGGGGCTGCTGGGACGGACCACAGCACGCTCTTCTTTCACAAGTATCTACCGAGTCCAGCCCGGCCGCAGGAGCCGAGGACGCAGCAGGGACAGAAAACCCTGGAAACTCCTTCCCGTCGCGGGGGAACTCACGTTCCAGGTAAATGGCTTTCCCGCTAGGTCGGCCTCTGCGCCGCCACACGCTCCGCCAATGGTTTACGGAACCGCGAGTATGGTTCAGGAACACGGAACAATTTCTCTGCACCCCCCGGGCCCCCAAGGACCACGGAGGCCAACCAGACAGGCCGAGCCTCTCAGGGGAGGGGACAGCAGTGCCTCAGGGCTGGAAGTACCAAACCCAGCACCCCGTCCTCCCCTACTGACCGGATTACGTGGTGACCCGTCTCCGACCTTTGGGAAGGCTACTATTTGGATTGGGGTCTAAAAATCGAACCAGAGCTTGGTCCTAAAAGCCAACTGGAAACACTGAACTCGCGTCCTCAAGAAGTCGGAGGCGACAAATCGACATCTACCTGATGGGCCGACCGAAGACCTTCGTGTTTTCCTCGCACCGTCTGAGCCCTTCTTCGTTTATGGAGAGAACCTACGTGTGAACGGCCACAAAAACCCACAATGAGTCTAAGTAATGCCCCTGTGTCACACTCTGAAACAAAGTGACAGGGACACAGCCCATTTTAGGCGAGCAGGTCAACCCAGAGCGTGTCTGCGTAGAGGTTCTGACACATTCGAACACACAAAACCACGGACGGATGAGAAGTCTCTCTCTCCCCACAGAGGATGAGCACTGCCCTGCAGGCGAAGGTGACAGATGTCCCGTGAGGTCAGAGCTAGGTGTCACCGGATGGGGGGGAGGGCGTGCCAGCTGACCTGCCTTCAGAACCCGCGCCTCCGGGGTCGCGGGCTGTGGGGTGAGCGGGGGACCCGCTACCACCAAGGACGGTGGTTAGAGCACAGCTGCGGCTCGGCCGAGGGGACGCTCGGACCCGGGTTCACAGGTGCGCCCCCTGGAGAGGGGCCAGTGCACACCTTTATGTGCACACGTGTGCAGAAGTGGCACTCACACAGGGGCGGGGCCAGCAGCATACACAACAGATATTTGAAGATGATGGGAGTATCTGTGACTTTAAAGTTTATGTTTGAGGGGTGCCTGGGGGGGTCAGTCAGTTGAGCGTCCGACTTCGGCTCAGGTCACGATCTCACATTCGTGGGTTCAAGCCCCACATCGGGCTCTGTGCTGACAGCTAGCTCAGAGCCTGGAGCCTGCTTCAGATTCTGTGTCTCCCTCTCTCTCTGACTGTCCCCCGCTCATAATCTGTCTCTGTCTCTCTCAAAAATAAAACCTTATAAAACATTTCTAAATAAAGTTTTTGTTTGTTTTTCAGTTTAAGGACAACACTCTTCTCCTAACTGCTCACACTGTGGAGGCTGAAGGGTGGTGGGGGTGGGGGGGGGCCTGGAGTCCAGGGGGCAGGAAGGAAGCATTTCTAATAATAGTTCAGATGGATGGGTTACCCAAGCCATCCCTCCCCCCCCCACCGCCCCCATAAGGCTGTGCCGGGCAAGGATACCATGGAGAGGTCTCACCAGAGACACATCTCGAAAGGAGAGGAGACGGGAGGGATCAATTCAATGGAAAAAGAGGGCCCAACTCGGCCCCCGGGTCATGTTGAGTGGCTATACTGATTTTCTGTTCAGGCTTTCCTGCGGAAACCATCTTCCTGACTTCTGCGCCCTCTTCTGAATTTCTAAAAATACACTAAGAGATTTCCTTCCCCAGCTGCAAAGGCCCTGCATGCCGGCCCCGACAGGCCAGGGCAGGGAGCGGGCGCCGGGCACTTACGTATCGCAGCAGGGCCTCCTCCCCGAGGGCGCGCACCAGGCCCTTGGTGTCCATCTGCCCCAGCCGGAGCACGTAGAGCGGCCGCCCGTCTGCGGAGGGAAGGGAAGCGCGGTCAGCCCCGCTCCTGCCGGGGTGGGGGGGGGGCCTCCACGAGGGGGCGCTTCCCACGGAGAAGCCGCAGCCGGCTGTGTGTGCACAGGGGACCCCCCCCCCACCGCCGCCCGCCACCCGGGGTGCCCAGCGGACCCGGCCTCTGCCCAACCCCGTCTAACCACCAGCACCGACCGCGCTCAGCCTCCCCGCACGACCAGGGGCTTGAACAGACTCGGTGTTCAACGGCAGGGTGACCACCAAATAGCCACGCCTTTTCCGTGAAGATGGAGTATTTCAAATTTTTTATTTTTTTAATGTTTTTTATTTATTTTGGGGGGAGAGAGAGAGAGACAGCATGAGCAGAGGAAGGTCAGAGAGAGAGGGAGACACAGAATCTGAAGTAGGCTCCAGGCTCTGAGCCTGACTTGGGGCTTGAACCCATGAACCGTGAGATCATGACCTGAACCGAAATTGGACAATTAACTGACTGAGCCACCCAGGCACCCCTCAAATTTTTTATTCTTTAGGGGGAAAAAGTGTTTTCATTTCACAGGTTAACATGTAGATTTTTTAAAAGTCAGCCTTCCTTGGTTCCCGCCCAAAGGACCAAGATGAACAAGGACTTTCAGGAAATCTTTACATTCACACCAAGCGGCGTGCGTGTTCACGCGCAGGTCTAACGGGCGGAGCCCCAGGGGAGCCTCACAGGCTCGGCGGGCGCCCTGCGGTCACAAGCCAGCCGCGCCCCGGGGTGCGGGTCTCAGCGCCACAGCCGACCCCAGAGTCCGCAGAGTCCATACACGGGGGCAAGAGAAGGCTCGGGAATGGAACCCGCTCCCAACGAGCCCCTCAGACCCCTGCCCGGAGGGCCAGCTACTCCTGGCGTGTACCACCCCCCCCCCCCCCCCCCCCCCCCCCCCCCCCCCCCCCCCCCCCCCCCCCCCCCCCCCCCCCCCGTGAACTGCGCTCACTGCCTCCGGGGACCTGGCTCTAGACCTGCTCCCCTTAGAACAGGGAGCTCCCTGCGCTCCCACGTCTTGCCGAGAGGGAGGTTTATCAGAAGCGCCTCCGAACCCGTATGAAATATGTTAATGTTTTACTACCACGCCTCAGTCGTTGAAGGGTCAGCACGTAGAATTAACAGACGTTTCCAGTAAAACGAATAAAACTACGATGAACACGGAAGAGGACAGAAGGCGGCGTCAGCGCCCTCCCCGCGTCGTGAGCCCCGAGCCAGGACGTGGGCGCCCCCGGCGACGCTGGCCTTCCCGCAGAGCTCGGTGCGGGTGTGAGGCGGCGGACGCGGACCTGCGCTCCGATCACCCTTCATCTTAGGGGAGCCGCTTCCTTGGCGGACGTTCTGCTCCCGCCCCACAACCGAGCTGCAGCTCCTCGGGGTTTTGACGCAGAAAACCCGGCCCCACGTTTTTACAGATGTTGCAGGGGGTTAAGTTACTGAAAAGCCCGTTTCCCTGCACCGTGCTCCTGAGAAAACTGCCGTCACAGTCACGGTTTTAAAATCAGTCAAAACTGGGCGCCTGGGGGGCTCAGTCGGTTGAGCGTCCGGCTTCGGCTCAGGTCATGATCTCACAGCTCGTGGGTTCAAGCCCCACGTTGGGCTCTGTGCTGACCGCTAGCTCAGAGCCTGGAACCTGCCTCGGATTCTGTGTCTCCCTTTCTCTCTGACCCTCCCCTGCTCATGCTCTGTCTCTCTCTGTCTCAAAAACAAATAAAGCCTTAAAAAAATTAAAATAAATAAATAAAATCAGTCAAAACAAAGACCACGTGATTGAGAAAGAAGTGAAGAAACTCAGCGGTCAAGGGGGGCTCCGAGCGGAGGCCTGTGCCTGTGCTCCGCGGGGGGGCACGGGGTGGGGAGCGGGGGGCTGGCCGTGGGAGCGGGGGGCTGGCCGTGGGAACGGGCCCCCTGCCAGGCGGGGAACGGGGTGCGATCTCCCACAGCCCCCCGGCCGCACCGCGCCCGCCGCCCGCGCACCTTTGTCGTGATGGTGCCAGCCTCCCGCGTAGTAGTCATGCAGGACCTGGGGGGGACTCCACGTGTCCAGGATGTAGTCCACCTGGTGCTGCTTCCGCCAGGTCAGGGACTGGCACATGACCTCCCTGGCCTTGTCGATGTTGAAGTCCCGGGCGCGCAGGAACCGGAGGATGTGCTCGTCCCTCGGGATCTGAGAGGGGAGGACGGGGTTTCTGAGCGGCGGCGAGTGCTGCTGAGGGAAGACAGCTCCACACCCCGCTTCTCGTCTGCACAGAGTCGGCCGATCCTAGAAAGCCCCTCCACGCTTCAGAAAAGCACTACCACCAACCCGAATCGGCTTCCAGAATCCTGGTTTAGTGTCGGCAGCAGAGCGCAGGCACGAGCCCCGAGCGCCTCGGCCTGCTGGGCGGGCATATGGCTGTGACCCGCCTGTGCTTTTCCAGATCTGTGTCACGCCTGAACCAAATCAGGCTCGGTGGTGGTGGCCATGGCCGTCCTCACCCACAGGAACCCTCTCCGGAGTTGGCTACTGAGCGAGTCGGCTCCTTTGCGTGAAAAACCAGGCCAGACCGTGTCTGAGTCTCCTCCGGCCCAGCGTCTTCCTCCACGGCCGCACGCTCACTGAGGCGCACCGCTGGTCCTCGGGGGCGGGGGGTGAGGGAGGGTGCAAAGGGAGCCCCCCCACTACCCCACCGCTGACAGAGTAACTCAAGGCACTGAGAAGGCATTGTTGTTACTCAGAAGGACCAGCGTCACATGGACATGGTAAAGAACGTTCTGGAACCCAGGGCCTAGCTTCAAATCCTCACGCCAGCACTCCCTTGGTAGAAGACCTCGGGCAAGTTACCTCACTGCTCTGTGCCTCGGTTTCCTCACATGTACTAGGGCAGGGGGATATCCCATCTCAGAGGATGTTGGGAGGACCTCCTAGAGATCGTGAGGGCGTCCAGCACGCGGTAAGCGCACGACCCCCGGCGGCCATATTAGGGCGGCCCTCAGGCTCGCAGGCCCTAGTGACCAAGGCGGGTGGAGGTCGGGGCCGGCGGGCCCCTCGCAGGGCCAGCCTCCCTCCACCAAGTGGCGCCAGTGACCAGCAGGACTGCCCAGCGACATGCCCGTGCCCACTCCTAGTCCCCGGCAGCATGAGGCTGATTAGTAAAACCTGAATAAGGTAAAACTTTTACCAAAAACCTCAAAATCGAAACTCAAACACTTCTGGTCTTGGGATAATCTGTGAACTCCTTCCAAAACTTCTGAAAATTAAAAGGTCTAAGTGCCTACAATATAATGTTGCTTTATAATTCAACGTGCAGTTTCTTAGGCAGGCTCCAGGCTCTGGGCTGTCAGCATGGAGTCAGAGCCCGACGTGGGGCCCAAACCCACAACCCTGAGATCACGAGCCACTCGTCCCACTGCCCGAGCCAGCCAGGCGCCCCGACGTGCAACTGTTCTTAAGTGAGACCCTTCTCTGGTTAATCTAGAAAAATCAGCGACTTCTTCATTAGAAGGGCATCACAACTTGCCACCAAGGACTCGGATGCCACACAGAGAGACACAGGTCCCCTGCCCCGGGACTGGGAGGGGCTTCCCCAGCTCTGACAAGGGGGACCGTGATTCCGGGTAACCACGGACAGGCCCCAGGCCCACAGTTCGGACGGCACCACCGCACACGGGGCGGGAGGGGGGGTGTCTCACTTTGCCCTTGTGGGTCTCCTGGAGCCACTGGCGGAGCCGGATCAGGCAGCTCTCCTGCAGCGGGGTCAGGTCACCGAGGTACCGCTTGATGTAGTCCGCGTCCAGCTTGTCTGGAACAGAAATCGTGGGATGACACTCACCAACCAGGAACGCCGGAGCTTGGAGGCTTCCAACGTCGTCCTGCCCAGCGAAGCGTGGTCCTCCGGTCGCAGAACTGAAGGGCGCCACGGGGACAGCGGGGTTAGGCGGGTCCGCCCTGGAGCCACAGCTCTGCCTCCGGACTCAATCCTGACCCGGTCGCCCCCCTCGGGTCAACTCTACCGGCGAAACCGCAGTGCTGTTCACGCCAGACGTTCCGTGACCGTGTGAGTTCAGACTCGCGCGAAGAGGACCTACGGGACGTGAGGCAGCGAGTGCACGGACCCCGTCCCGAGAGCACAGGACGCCTTCTCCTGGTGAGGGGCCACCAACACAGCGAACACTCACGTGGGGGCACTCCATGTGTCCCCACGCCAAGGACAGCCGCCGCCCGGAAGGGGAAGACGCGGCCCAGTCTGGCTGCGGAGAAGGTGCCCCGGAGGGAACGCCACCACCCGAACGAAACCCAGGAGCGGCCAGCGTTTCCTGTGCGGTTTCAGGCGGCAGCACTCTGAGGGAAGGGGTGCGTGTGTGCGTGTGCAAGTGGGCGTGCGCGTGCGCGGCGTGTGCAAGGCGGCACAGCGCGGTGGCTACGAGCAGCCCCGGAGCCGCCTCGCGCCCCCACTCCTGGCCGGGCGACCCCGCGGGTCCCTCGGTTCCTCCGGGCCCCGGGCGACCGACGCAGATATAAAAGGACGGGAACGGGCGTTCCCCACCTATGAGGAGCCATTGTTACGCGAGCGAACATTCCCAAAGCGCTCGGCTCAGGCCGGCCCAGGGCGGGGCCACAGCTGCGGTAAAAGGGTTGGTTGCGGCCTCGCGGTGGCTCAACACGCCTTCAATCAAAAGAAACGGAAAAACATTTCCTGTTTTCAGTAAAAGAATGTGATAGAACTGTTTCCTGCCCTTTAAAGAAAAGGAAACTTCTCTACAATCTCAAACCACAACAAAACTACAGCGCGTTCCCGAAGCCAGCGGCACAGGGACGGTAACGGGATGACGCACCCGTGTCCCGGGAGACAAGAGGGGGCCGGGCAGCCGGAGGGCGAGGCCCCCGCACAGCCCCGGCCCTGCTCCCCGGACGCCGCATCATCACACCCACCTTCGGGGGTCCCCGCGGCCGGCTCGGGCGGCGCGCCGGGGCTGCCGAGGGCCTCGCCCCCCAGCCCCTCGGCCTGGGCGGCGTCCGGGACCGTGGCGGCCGAGGACGCTGCCTGTTTCTTGCAGGAGGACAAGGGCTCTGAAGAGGGAGCGATGGACGGTGGAGTCCAACGGGGCACGAACGTTATGCCTTCTTCCTCCAACTGACGAAGGTAGTACTCGATGATTTCTTTCCCCTTGGAAACAAAACCAACTGGAAGGTTAGCGTACGTTCAACACTGAAATAGCCACCCCTCCGCCCAGATTTTTAAAACACTAACAAAAACGGACTTGCTACAGAAGAAACCTACGAAAAGAAAAGCCAAATGCCTTTGTGTTTTGGTGTTTCGTAATTATTTTACTTCCTCTTCTCCAAAGGTCTCAGAAGAAATATCTAGAGACACGGGGGTTTTTATGACTAATTAAGACACCGATTCATCAAACTTGCCGTCAATCTGTGCCTTGTGTCTCCATCCAAGTTCCTTCCAACACCCCGAAAACCAAGTAAGCCTTCCGAACGCACCCCTGATCCCACACAACCCTCTCAAGACCAAAGTCCCACGCCAGCGCCTGGCAGCAGCGCGAGAAGGAGAGCTTTCCACGGAAGGGAAGCCTGAGAGCCCGAGGCCGGGGGACCCCCGGCAAGCGTCCCCCCCGCGGCTCCTCCCGCCCACAGACCCCAGCCGTCCGCCCCCGCCTCACTCACCCCACCCCAATCTCCCAACGATCCTAAGCAGAGGGCGCTGAGCCCGGCGGCTACCCGGTCCCCCTTAGGTCACTGGGACCAGCAGCGTCTGAACCCCTGTGGGACCCTTCCCCTCCCTGGAACGCAAGGCCCGGGGTAAAGTCCGAGCGTGTCCTTGTCACGAAACGGCCGGGCCCCTGACTTCTGCAAACGCTGCCAGCCACGAGCACCCCAGAGGCTCCTGCTTCCCCTTTTCCACAAAACCCCAAGTTGGACTCACTTTTTTAATGTTGCTGGTATACTGTTTCATGGCAATTTTTTCCACTGTACTTTCAAAACCAAAGAAAGATTTAATATCTAAACTTGCAGACTGTTCAAAACAGGTCCAGTCTTCATTTTCCGGGTGAACCTGCGGAGAAGCGAGAAGCCGTTCCCAGTGACCGCGCCGACAGCCGCAAGAGCACCCGCCTGCTCCCCCGTCACCGGAACCAAAGGCAACACTCACTCTACCAGTCGTGTTACTGCCATGAAAGCAGCAGACGGAAAAATCACACAGGGAGGCTCATGAGCATAAAAAGATGTAAATATTTGGGAAATGTCCTAGAAAAAACGCCCTAAAGATGACTGTTAAAGGGAGAGCTCCACGGTCACCCCTGGCTCCCTCACCCAGCGGATTCCCTGAGCAGAGCTGTCCGTCGTAAACAAACCGAAGAGCCCGGCCTCGCGCGGGCACAGTCTGGAGGGGAGGCAGCCAACGAGCCGCGAACAGAAGGGGTAAGAAACAAGACGCGTGCGTCGGGAAAAAGGAAAAGCTGGAGCAGGTTAATGAACTTGGGGGGGGGAGGGTGCGGCAGAATTACACAGGGCTCCAGGCTGCCTTCCCCCAGGAGGGCAGACGCGAGCACCGACTGGAGGAGGGGAGGGCAGGAGCCCAGCGGGGGGAGGGGGGGGCAGAGCGCTCCCCGCAGAGGGCGCCGCTGGAGCAGCGACGCGATCAGGGAACAGCAGGACGGGGCGCAGGCTGGTGCGTGGGTGCGTGAGGGAGAGGAAATGCGGGGCCTGTAAGCGCTGGGAGGCCTCTGGGCTTCTCGTCTGCGTGAAGTGCAGGAATGCTGCAGAACGTCTATGATCTGACATACTTTATTTATTTAGTTTTTAGTGTTTATTTATTTTTGAGAGAGAGAGAGAGAGAGAGCAGGGGAGGGGCAGACAGAGAGGGAGACACGGAATCTGAAGCAGGCTCCATCCAGGCTCTGAGCTGTCAGCACAGAGCCCGATGCGGGGCTCAAACCCATGAACCGTGAGATTGAGACCTGAGCTGAAGTCAGACATTTGACCGACGGAGCCCCCCGGGAGCCCCTGATCTGACATACTTTAAGTGCATCACTTTGGATTCAGCGCTAAGGATGTGTTGGAGGAGGGCAAGGAAGAAGCAGAGAGACCCTATCAGATGACTCTAATAGTCGGGTAACCCCCACGACCGGCAGACCAGCCTGATCCAGAGGCAGGCAGCACAGGTGAGCCCCGTTTTCCCCAAGTCTGCACTCCGCCCCACCGCTGCCATACAAGACTGACGTCGGTGCCCGTTTGGGCTGACCGACAGAAGTCTAAACAGGATTTCACAAGGGTGACCGTGAAAACAGCGTTCACCAGCTGTTGTGCAAAAGCCGTTACAGAAGCCGCTCGCACCCCAAGCAGTGAGGGGGCAGCAGGCTCCCCCCCCCGCCTCCCAGGAGCCTCAAGACACCAGAGCTCAGAACCGTGTATGCATCTGGGCTCCAGCTCCGCTGATTCTGCATCTGTGGGCAAGACGTGTCCTACGGCCCCGAAACACCTGAAGAAGCTACGTTTTGAATCCAGGAACGCTCAGGGATCCTTCCGTACAAGCTCACGATCGCTGCTGTGCTTTGCCCCCTTTCCGGGGCGTGCAAGGCTTCCCGGCAGCGCCCTATTTCCAGCGCACGGAGGACCGCTGTTACCCCAGGTCCCTCCCGAAGGGTCAGAGTGGAGCCAGCAAGGACGGGACACGGCAAGGGAGCACTTCCAAACACGTCGAGGCGTCGCCAGGCCACCTGAACGGGCGTAAGCGTGCGGCCCGTCCCGCAGCCGCCACCCGCCGCCCACACCCCAGCGTGAGTGACCGCGTCTGTGGAGACGAGGCAGCGCGCCGCTCAGAGCGACGGCCACGGCCCAGGCCCGCGCCCCCCGCGCCCCCCGCGGGGGCCACTCACGGTGTAGCAGCAGTGCTCGTGGATGATGACCCGGTTAGAGAAGGTCTCGTTATGGGCCTCGATGTGCAAGGTGCGGTCCCGGGAGTTCAGGGAGTTCTTCTGGACAAAATAGACATAATCGACTCCTGCGATCTTTAAAAAAGAAAATACAGAGAAAACGGACTTAGTAACGACGCCAAGCGCAACAGAGGCTGTGAGCTAGGTCGTCTGGCGTGGGGGCCTCGGGCGCCTGCGGTACCTTCTTCAGCAGCCGGGGCGCGTCTATGTCCAGCTTACAGCGCCTTTCTATAATGTGAATGGCCCCGTCCTCGCTCTTGAACTCGTTCACGGTGTCGCTGTCCACAAACATCGGA
The DNA here is from genome assembly GCA_004023785.1 of Mungos mungo. Classification (NCBI taxonomy): domain Eukaryota; kingdom Metazoa; phylum Chordata; class Mammalia; order Carnivora; family Herpestidae; genus Mungos; species Mungos mungo. The sequence continues at coordinate 14,863 of PISW01007763.1, forward strand.
ATCAAGGGACACGTAGGAAACCTCCTCTCGTAGGCCTGGGAACAAATGTTTTTTTAAAAAAGGAATCGAATAAAGGTGCAACCCGACAGATAAAAGCATCTCCTGGGGCGCCTGGGTGGCTCGGTCGGTGAAGTGGCCAACTTTTGATCTCAGCTCAGTGAGTTCAAGCCCCACACGGGGCTCCACTCAGGGCATGAAACTGGCTTTAAAAAAACACACACACGGCACCTCCTGATACGTGTCAGTGCGTTACAGCAGGGCCATCTCTGTCTTTACATCATAAGCTTCCGACAGAAAAGAAAGGACGTTCTGTGTTCCCAGATCGGAAGACTCGGTGCCCCAACGATGTCCAATATGGCTAGAGGTTGAGCATAATTCCTATCAAAACCCCAGCAAGGCTTATTATTTTTTTAAGCTACAGACGAGATTATTTAAAAATGTACGTGGAGGGGAGCCCGGGGCGGGGGGAGGTGGCTCAGTCAGTTGAGCATCCAACTCTTGATCTCGGGTCAGGTCACAATCTCACAGCTCATGAGCGTGAGCCCCGAGTCCGGCTCTGTGCGGACAGCGTGGAGCCTGCCTGGGATTCTCGCTCTCCCTCTCCCTCTGCCCCTCCCCAGCTAGCACTCTCGCTCTCACTCAAAATAAACAGATAAACTTAAAAAAAAAAATAAAACAAAGTGTACATGGAAAGGCAGAAGAACTGAACCAGCTAAAACAATTCTGAACAAAGACTCGGTTGGGAGGAGTCAGTGGACGTGATGCGGGGCTGGGGCCAATCGCACGCTGCGGGGACGGACACGGAGGCCCACGGACGGAGGGCCGTACACTGACCCACACAAACGCGCCCGAAGGTGCGAGAGTAATTCCACGGAAGGACAGGCTTTCTGCCCAGCAAACCTGACCGGAGAACCTGCACACCGACAGGAAAAACAATGGACCTCAACCTGAACACCACACCGGACATAAAAATTAGCTCAAAATGGACCACGGACTTAACCACGTTTGTAGCCTTCTCGAAATGGCAACTGTAGAGACGCAGGCCGGATGAGCGGCTGCCAGGGGCGGGGGCGTGCCTGTGACAGGGTGACCTGGAAACCGTCGGTGTCTTCACCGCATCCATGGCAACACCCCGGTCGTGACCACACACTCGTCTCCCAAACTGTCACGGGGGGGGGGCCAATGTGACCTCTCCACGTCATTGCTTGTGAATAGTGCATTGCTAACGTATCATGAATCTTCAATGACTTCAAAATAAAAAACTTAAAACTTAAAAACGAAAGCTTCACCTGCTATAAAACTCATCCAAACTTTGGAAAACGCACGCCGGCGCCTGACCTAGTTCACGGCGCAGCGACCCCATGCTGGTCGGTGAAGACGACTTCGCGGGCGGCCGGGCTGGACTCACACTGAACCCGAAGCGCCCAGCGGCTCCCGGGGCTGCAGGCCGGGTGACCAGCGTCCGGGCTCCAGGCAGGGGCAGGAGAAAGCAGCCTGGGGCGGGCCCAGCACTGCAGTGCCCCGATGCTCCTAGACAGTGACCCGTGTCACGCCTCCACCAGCTGGGGAGAAACAGGCACCTGGAGGTGGCACGGCTGCCCCGTGTGACCTCTGACGAGGTGCGGGTCGTTCCGGAGGTGTCCCGCCCCCACCCCCGTTGAGACGCTGCCTCTCGCGGACAAGTTTCCTGATGCGGCCGCGAACAGGCCTGGCGTCTGACAAGACGGGACACTCAGGTCAGGGCCGCTGCGCTGAAGCCCCACAAAGCACCAGGGCAACCTATTTCTAATTTTCTGTATTTAAAAATTTTTTTAATATTTATTTCTTAGAGAGAGAGAGGAAGGGAGGTAGGGGAGGAGGGGAACAGAGGATCCAAAGCAGACTCCGTGCTGAGGGCAGCAAGCCCGACGTGGGGCTCGAACTCACAAACCGGGAGGTCCACGGCCTGAGCCGATGTCGGACGCCCCTGCCCGGCAGCCTGTAAACCCCTCCCCGGTTTTCACGCGTCTCCCTCTAAGCACCCGGTCCTCCGACACATCCCATCCTGCCGTCCATGTGAGAGACCATGCGAGGAATACGGGAGGCGGCGGAAACGAAGCCGACAGGTCAGGAAAGGGAGTCGGTCATACACACGTGTGTCCTAAGCATGAGCAAGCGCTACCCAGGTGTGAGGAGAACGAGAACACCCTGAGCTCTGGAGAGGTGGTGGTTTGGGAGGGCTTCATGGAAGAGGAGGCATTTACACTGGGCCTCAAAGGGCACAAAGGTCTATTTACAGTCAGCAAGGGGGGGAGAGATTTCTAGGAAAGAGAACCCAGGAGCGTGGCCTCCGGGGAATGCCGCAGTGCCAGCCGGGGACCCAAAGCCCGTGGGGGAGGGACGGTGGCCTGCGGTGCCAGTGACTAGGCCTGTCCCTGCTGAGCACGGCCCACAAGGCCACACCCTGAGGGCGCCCGGTGGGGGTGGGGGCACCAGACCCAACAGAAGGCCTGGCTGTCCCGGAGCCGACCTACCTCCGGTGGGGGGGGGGGGGGTCTGCCACGTGACCAGAATACACATGACCAGAGTCCCTTTTCAGAAAATTGGTGACCGTCATGCTCAGGGCGGTCTGGAAGGGAGGCAAAACTCACGTGGTGACCAATTACAACTGCTTTTTAGACGTCTTCACTCCGGGAGCTGGACGCACAGTCTTCCTATTATCTAACCCCCCCCGCTCTCCAATATAGTCTGCATCCCGCTGCTGCCATAATCCTGATGAATCACCCAGTATTCGTCTCTCAATGCATCTTAAATAAACAACATTTAAGGAGTTTATTGAGCTGCTCGTGGGGCGCCTGGCGGGCTCCGGCGGTCAAGCGTCTGACGTCCGACGTCCGACTGCAGCTCAGGTCACGATCTCACAGCTCCTGAGTTCAAGCCCCGCGTCGGGCTCTGTGCAGAGCCCATTTCAGATCCTCTGTCTCCCTCTTTCTCTCTCGGCCCCTGCCCTGCTTGTGTGTGCTCGGGCTCGCTCTCTCTCAAAAATGAACATTGAGAAAAGAACCCATCAAGAATCTGACTAGACAAACCAATGAATCCATTTTGGCTCTGTGCTCGCTCACCCGGCCCATCTGTCGGCGCGATACAAGGCTCCGGGTCCTGCGTACTGTCGGCCCCGAGAAGCCCAACTTTCTAGAGGACTGTAGAAAGGGAAGACTGCAAAACGTGGACAAAACTTCGTCTCTGAAACTGCTTACGGATGGATCCCCGACCCCGGTTTCTCAGCACCAACTACCACCTATCAAGTTGCTTCAGCCTCTGAGCAACAGGAGGATGAGCGTTCCCATCTCGTTAGGAACGTCAGTGCACGTCCACCTGTGCCCACAGGGAGGGCCTAGACGCAGCGGCACCTCGGCGGTGGCAGGAGACTCGGCACCGCGCGCTCGGTCTCCGGGTTCCACTCAGGCCCAGGCAGGACCGAGCACGGCCAGGAAAGGGCCGGTTACAAGTCTGAAGGGAAAGGTCAAAGCGGATCCGAAGCACTTCCCAGAAGCAAGGACGGGCGCGGTGCCTGACGGGGGCAGGGCAGGACACGGGAGCCCAACGGAAGGGGCCCGCGCCCCCGTCCTGGGGTCATCGGAGTGCCGGAAACGGAAAAGAGAGGGATGCTCAGAGGGGAGGAGGTCTTCCTGACAAGTGTCACCTAACGACCACACTTAGAAAACCACAGTTCTGCCGCGGCCGCGGGACCAGAATGAGGCAGGCTGACCGCACCGCTGGAAGGCGGGGTCGCTGAAGAGACGGGCGTCTCCGTCACCAGGTTATCACGCACGGAGGGACAGATAACGGAAATCAATCCCCTTCTCGTGGAAAGATCTAGCAGACACCACCTGAGGCCAAGAACGTAACTTAGGACCAGCAAGGGGACACCCGAGGCTGCTGTGACAAGGGAGGCACGCCGGCCGACGCAGGCCGCACCCCAGAAAGGGAGGGGATAACCAGCACAGGCCCGCCGCCGGGAGCCCTGCGCTGCGCCCCCGGCCCGGCCTCTCACGAAACGGAAAAGGCTCCTGTCTTGAAAGATGAGCAGAAAAAGCAGAGAACTCTCTAGAATGAAGGCAGTTAAAGAGACAGGACGACCACAGGCGAGGCTGCTCCGGCTCGGCCTGGAATAAACACAGCCCTGGAGAATATTGGAGGGATCGTGACCACGCAGCACTCACCAGACACCATCCTTCTGTCGGGCCGACAGCCCGCGGGTGTGGAAACGCTGACCACTACGCAGCATTTCTGCTCTGGGGCAATAACGCTCCAGAACTTGGGGCAGACGTGTGAGGACATACACGGCTCCTGTCCTGGGTCGGCGACTCTTCTGCTGTGAGTGTGTGCGCGTGCGCGTGAGAGGGAAAGCAAAGGTGCCCATCTCTCTAGGCGGAGACGTACATGGGTGTTCACTAGACTCCATCAACTTCCTTAAACGTGGCAATTTCTCAGGGCGCCTGGGGGGCTCAGTCGGTTAAGCGTCCAACTTTGGCTCAGGACATGATCTCACGGTTCGTGGGTTCGGGCCCCATGTTGGGCTCTGTGCTGACAGCTCAGAGCCTGGAGCCCGTCTTCAGATCCTGTGTCTCCCTCTCTCTCTGACCCCTCCCTGCTCATGCTGTTTCTCTCTGTCTCTCAAAAATAAGTGTTTAAAAAACATGGAAACATCTCAAAGTAAAAAACTGGGGTCACTAGCGCCAGGAGAAGGTACCTTCAGGGGGAAGGGCCGTGTGGACCCCAGCAGTGCTCTTGCACGGAACTGGCTGAGGACGACCCTGTCACGTCTTACCCAGGAAAAAGTACACGCGGGACCAGGCCAGGGGTGGGGGGAGGTCCCCAGGGGCCTCCGTCTGGCCCAGCCACCGGGGCTCTGGGGCAACACGGGCTCACGGAGCCCCAGCTGCCGGCTCTTCCCGGGAAGACAGCGATCTGGATTTCCACGTGCGGCTGCCCCATTGTGGAGACCTCGTCGGTGCCCACGAGCCCGTCGGCACACCTCCAGGTCCCCCCCTGCGTCGATCCCTCCAGAACGGAGCAGGGACCCAGGCTTCAGCTCTGGCCGAGTTCACGTCTCCGACTCGGGAGAGCGGCAGGAATTTCCCAGCGTCTTATCCTTCACGAACTACCTGCAGCACCGTGTCACTTCCTGGTCACACTCGGCAGGTACCGGCCGCAGACATCGAGAAAGGCCGAACAAAACTACACCCTCCAGAAGGAACGTGTCCAGCGTGAGAGAGAGAGCTCTTCGATGTCCTTCCTTAGAAGGACAAGTTACCTTCACAAGAGGACTGACGGTTATCCCCACTCGCTCACTCTTTCCGTTTAGCAAGGCCATTGTTTCACTAATAAAAACAGAAGCAGGGCCCGGCCCGCCTGCCCCTGGGAGGGAAGCCGCCTCCCGCCTCCCCACGCCCACTCCTCGCCTCTCAGAGGATGTCTGAGCCTGGGATTTGGGAGCCTGGCAACAGTACTTTGAGTTTTTAAGCAAACTCTGAATGCAGTCGTGAGGGATTAAAAGCCTGTGCTGTGCTAAAGAAAACCACGTGTCAGGGAAGACGGTGAAGACGTGTCAGCTTGCAAAGTAACGAGCTTCCCAGTGCATTCTGCCCGGAAAACCCACTTACAAAAATCCCATGCAGAGAATCTACCCTCAAACTGAACCGCGTTCATACACAACGTGGCCAACGGACAGGGCCGGCTGCTTCCCGCACAACTCGGACGCCTGTGGCGCTGGACGCGACCGTCAGCCTCAGACGCAGATGTGGTTTTACCCGGGAAAGAGCCCAGACGTGGAGAAAAACGAAACACGGCCGAGGTCTCGCAGAAGCTGCCGGAGTCCCAAGAACGAACGCAGAGCCACCGAGGGCACGTGGCAGACGGACCGCCGTCCAGCCGTCACGGGCCCCACGTCGCCGACTCCGCAAACACGACGGCTACGAACGGGGGCCGCCACGTGAGGCGCCGTGCTGGGCCCTGGAGAACGTGACCGTGGGGGACACGGGGGGGGGGGGCTCCGTCAGAGAAAGGCCCAGAAACACGCATCGTGTACAACAAAGACAAGACGTGGGAGGGGACAAACGTCAAGGAACTGCACGGACGATGAAAACGGCTTCAGACACTCGGGGGGGACGGCGCTCTGGGATGGGTGGCGACAGGCGTCCCCGAGAAGCGCGTGAGCAGCAGGGAACGTCCCCGGTGGGGGGACAGGAGCGAAACAACACGGCAGCAAAGCGCAGACAAAGCCGCAGCCGCCGCCGGGACCCGCTGACGGGACGGCAGCTCTGTCGGAAGCTGCCTCCGGCACAGGACTCGCTCCATGATGAGCTGCCGGCCCCTGGCCTGTTGCTCAGGCTCCCAACCACACAAACAGCTCAGCTGGATCACGTGTCAGCCGCCCAAGGGACCTGGGGGCCCCGACACTGCGTTTGGCCACAACCCAGTCCTCTGTGGGCTCTGGGACCCCCCTCCACTCCTCCAAGACAGACGACCTCCACCTGGGCCACCAGCAACGCGAGCTTCCCGATCCCGGGCTCCCTGCGAATGCAGGCGTTCGCTCTTTTTTAAGTTTTTAGGTTCATCTACTTAGTTTTTAATGTTTTATTTATTTTTGAGAAAGAGAGAGAAACAGCATGAGCAAGGGAGGATCAGAGAGACAGAGGGAGGCACAGAATCTGAAGACAGACTCCAGGCTCCGAGCTGTCAGCACAGAGCCCAACGCAGGGCTTGAACCCACGAAACCGTGAGATCATGCCCTAAACAGTCGGCTGCTCAACCACTCACGTGTCCCAATGTATAAATCCTTAACAGGGTATTTGCAAAAATTTTTAAATTTTTGAAAATCTGAGTCCTTTTACAGAGAAGTTACAATCCAGTCGGTTGTGACACACCTCATCCATCCAGATTCTTCAGACAACCCGGTCAGATTAGCGACTTTTACGCGAGTTCCAGACCGCGAGCAGACTAACTAGGGTAACGGGGTACAGGCCGCTGTCGGGGTCGGGGGCACTGCTGGGTTTACAGCAAAGTCCCGTCCCCCAGTCACCAGGCTTCAGCGAGCCCCGCAGGCCAGGCCACGACAGACTGGAGTGGCCCCGGGAAGAGGACACAGCTCACAGACCCTCCTCAAGCTAACAAGAAACAGGAAAAATCTGGCAGATCCCGAGCCGTCTCCCCCTGAGATCACACATCTGAGTGCAAATCGGGGATTTCATCTCAGACAACCTCAACTCCAGGGTTCTGAGGACACACTCGCTCCGTGACACTTGGCGCGGAGAAGGCGTGAGTCCGGGCCCCGCAAGCTCTCAGGACAGGGCATCGTGGCAGACGCCAGCGGGACCCGGGACAAGAGGCCGGACCCTCTTCTAGGACCTTCTCCGTCAAGCGGCAGGCACGAGGGCCGCCGAAGCGCAGGCGGCGGGTGTGCGGCTGTTAGCTCCGGGGAGGTCGCTGCCCTTACCCAGCCGTACTGTGATGTTTTTACTTAGGGCCCCATGTCACGCGGCAGTCGGGTTTTCCGGACCTCGTCAGTAATTCGGGGGACTGAGACCCAGACTGGGCCTGACTCTGCTCCCCGGGGCAGGGCCCCAGCTGGGCGCGAGGCGGGACAGGAGTGCCCTGAGCCCGGAGCCTGGCGGAGGCCTCTCCTCCGCAGGAGGAACGGGAATCAGCCCTCCGCGAACCTCCGTCCGCTTAGGAGTTTCCACCACCAACGCCCCAACCCTCTGGGTCCCAGACCGAGTAACCTCGAGTGCGTGACAACAGAGCCCCGACGAGGAGCGGGTGCGGGAGCGGGTGCGGAGCCCAGAGGCGGGCGGAGCGCAGCAGAATGTGGGCGCGCCCGGGGCCCCGCCCTCCGCACCAGGACAGCCATCCTGTCGCCTGGCAGCACCGGCCCGCGCGCACACTGCCCCCGGCTCACAGCAGAGCAACGGGAAGTGGCCATCAGACGAGAGCCGCAGAGCCTGGGGACTCTGTGCCTGAACCGCTGCTACAAGAACAAAACACCAAGAAAACAACTGTCCTCAGAAGAAAAATAATCATCTGAATCTATTTGAAAATGAGCATGTTCGGGGAGGGGGCGGCGCCTGGGGAGCTCAGTGGGTAGAGCAAGTGACTCTTGATCTCAGGGACGTGAGTTCAGGTCCCACGTCAGGCACAGAGCTCACTCGGCTAAATCTAAGGTACCAGGCACAGCAGTTTCGGGGGCTCCTGGTTGAAGGCAGACACCAGACCACCCTCCCTCCGCGCAGCGCGCAAGCAGTTGACTTCATAAGGTCTTCTAGAATACTCCACCTCACGGTACTCGTAACGTACGCCTTGCCAAGAACTTCCGAGCAAGACCACGAGGAAACCTTTGTTAACACAGTTTAACAGACTGACGCAGAGGTCCTGAGCTTTCAGATAAACTTTAAGAATGCTCTAGCATGCTTGATAAACCACGTCTTGTGCCCCTTGGCCCAGACTGGGAAAGCCAAGGCCACCAGGCGCTCTCCGAGTTCCCTTTCTGCAGGAGCTCAGACTGACTCGGACAATAGCCTGGGGGTGACCAGTCTGTTTACAGCCTTGAAGGTAATCAGTGATGGCATTTCTGCCTGGCTGACCTTGGGCCCCGGGGTCAGAGGTTCCCAAAGGTCCCTGGGCAGCACCTTTGATGTCTCACAAACTTGTCCCCGGTGCCCCAAAGCCAGAAGAAACACCGGTTATTTATTATTAGGTCCAAAAACCTCAAAACCATTTGTGTCCTAATAACTTAGTAACCATCTGAAGCACCGACACACCCAAGTTGAGGGAAAACATGTCTTTGTTTCATCCCTGCGTGACCAGGGTCGCTTGTGAGGAGGACGCCTCACTGGAATCACTCAGGACACGTCTACTCACTTCCTGTGGCCCCCGGATTCCCGTGCGGCCCCAGCTCTCCAGCACGGCAGCCAGCGACAGCCCAGCCCCACAGGGACGCGACGCCACGGGAAGAGAGGCGGCGTCATCTAATCTTGCGCTCGAGCTCCCGCGCACGGAGTTTGCACACGGTCCAAGAAGCATTGACTCCCGGGGCGCCCGGGGGGGCTCAGTCGGTTAAGCGGCCGACTTCGGCTCAGGTCATGATCTCACGGTTCGTGGGTTTGAGACCCTCACACGGCTCTGTGCTGACAGCTCGGAGCCTGGAGCCTGTCTTCAGATTCTGTGTCTCCCTCTCTCTCTGGCCCTCCCCCGCTCACACTGTGTCTCTCCCTCTCTCAAAAATAAAAATAAAACGTTAAAAAAAAAATTAAGAAAAAAAAGATGTTGACTATCGAGCGTGCTTCCTCAAAAATTAAAAGATATTCAACAGCACTGTGGTGCTCTGGGTGCCTCGGGACAGTGAGGGAACTTCGGCTCCAAGTGCATTAAAAAAATTTTTTTTAACGTTTATTTATTTTTGAGAGAGAGAGAGAGCATGAGCGGGTGAGGGGCAGAGAGAGGGGGAGACACAGATCTGAAGCAGCTCCAGGTTCCAAGCTGTCAGCACAGAGCCCACGCAGGGCTTGAACCCACGAACCGTGAGATCATGACCGGAGCAGAAGTCTGATGCCCAACAGACCGAGCCCCCCGGGGACCCCTGGCTCCGAGCGCTCTGAACGTTACTCATTTGTTCACACGCTCTCCTGCCGCATAAAGAGGCGCCGTTCAAAATCTACACAAATGAGCTTCGATCCAATCGATCATTCTCTACCATCAAACTTTCTCTCCAAAACAAAGGGCCCAGTGTTCTCCTAAGTGTCCAACTTCCGCACAGAGACCCTGGAGAGCCGGAGAGAGGGGCAGCCAGCTTCCGTAGGAGGTGAAGGGCAGAGCACAAGTGCTGTCAGCTTCACCGCCAGTCTCCGTCGCAAACACTCAACTCCGCTTTTGTGGGACAAAGACAGCCCCAGGGACTACGTGACCAAATGAGTGCCCGGTGTTCCAAGAAACCTGTGTTTACCGACGCCGAAAACCGAATTCCATGTACTTTTCACATGTCTTGAAACACGAATCTTTGGAATTTTTCCTAACCATTAAAAATATGAAAACTAAGTATATATATATATATATATTTACACACATTTATATGTGTCGTTCATATGATCTGGGTATAAAAACCAGGGCTGGCGTGCAGGGACAGGGTGCCGGGCCCGGCCTGCCTGCCCTCATCTAAGAGAGGAACTCCAACGGGTCCCACTGAATCACCTTCTCACAGAAACGCACGAGCTCTCTAAAATGCCAACCAGTCAAAACCGGGAAGGACAAAACACGTTAAGTGGAACAGAAAGAGCTGCGAGAGCCACAGCCAGGGAGGGTCGCCTCGTGCGCTGCACCTGTATTTCCCTGACCTTCCTCCAGGACACGGCGGGACCCCAGCTCACACACACCCAGCTCACGTGCACGCGCAAATGTGCCTGCGAGCCTTTCCCAGAAAGGGAGTGGGGAGGGGGTGACGAGGGCGTCGTTTGAAGAGTGAGGCGAGCACCCCCCGCTGCACTCAACGGACAGACCAGCAGCCGCCATCGGAAAGGGAAGTGACGGGGCGCCTGGGGGGCTCAGTCAGTTAAGCAGCCGATTTCAGCTCAGGTCACGATCTCATGGTTTGTGAGTTCGAGCCCCACGTCAGGCTCTGTGCTGACAGCTCAGAGACCGGAGCCTGCTTCAGATTCTGTGTCTCCTCTCTCTCTGTCCCTCCTCTGCTCATGCTTTGTTTCTCTCTGTCTCAATAATAAATAAGACACACACACACACACACACACACACACACACAAAATTAAAAAAAAAATAAAAAAAGAAAGGGAAGTGACCTTAGAATTCGGTTCCTCAGCCTCACTGGCCACAGTTCAAGCTCAAGAAGTTGCTCTGATGGTCTTGGGTGACTAACAACGAACAAACATTCTGACCTGGCGACGACACACCTTTGTCCCAGTTTATGTCCCCAGAGCAACTGTGGGGCCAGCGGGCCCCATAAACAAGAAGTCTCAGGATGAACGTCTTCTCTCCTCCAAACCCAGAGTCATTCAAACTTACTGATAAGCTAATTAGACTGGTCTGAGTTCCGAATCCATTTCATTAACTAGGCCTTGTTATTTAAAGCCTCTTGTCCAGATGCAGAATAGAAGGCTGTATCACCCATTTAAAATTTTCTGGCGTCAGGGGCGCCTGGGTGGCTCAGTCGGTTGAGCGTCTGACTTCAGCTCAGGTCATGGTCTCGCGTCTATGAGTTCGAGCCCCACATCGGGCTCTGTGCTGACAGCTCGGAGCCTGGAGCCTGCTTCAGATCCTGTGTCTCCCTCTCTCTCTCTGCCCCTTCCCAACTCATGCTGTTTCTGTCTCAATAATAAACAAACATAAAAAAATTTAAAAAATTTCTGGCATCAGAGGGAATTTTTTGGAAAACAGGCAGCCTCTGAACACACATACCAATCACAAAAGTAACTTAGGGTAAACAGTGGTTCATTCCTTCCAGGATAGCGGACGGGGCTGTGGCAGCAGAAAGGCCTGTCCAGCCCCTGTGGGGCGGCCCCTGTCCCCGGGGCACACCCCCCCCCACCCTCCTCACCCCACTCCTGGTCTGAGTCCCAGATCTAGTCTTGTTTTCTACCTAGAAGAGAACTTTAGCAACTGTGTTTTATTTTCCGTTTTGCTGACGGTCTGAAGAGTATCCCTTTGTTTTCTAGCTTACAAATATTAATCCAGATTTCCAAATAAATTACAGGAGCAATAAAAAATAAAATATAATAACAACAAAATAAATTACAGGTTTTAATCTTGATTCTAACAGATCCAAAATCTTAGAAAGGTGCTATGTAATCAGAAAGTGTTCTCTTTTGGGGCACCTGGGGGGCTCAGTCAGTGAAGCATCTGACTTCGGCTCAGGTCATGATCTCGCAGTTCATGGGTTCGAGCTCTGCATTGGGCTCTGGGCTGACAGCTCGGAGCCTGGAGCCTGCTTCAGATTCTGTGTCTCCCTCTCCCTCTGCCCCTCCCCTGCTCACACTGTCTCTCTCTCTCAAAAATAAATAAAACATAAAAAAAAAAGCTTAAAAATGTAACAGTCGTGTATTCATACTGGTTTCTCAGTTGAAACAAACACAGCACAGGATATTTAACGATAGAGCAATTATAAAGTGGTATCTGGAAACTGTTCTCCTCAATTTTCTGCAAACTTAAATATACTATTCTAAAAAGTAAGACCCATGAAATGATAGAAGAGCAAAAAGCTATCAACTGTGCTCTAAGAAAACAAAAGACAAACTTCCCTTCGGAAGAGCCTAGAGAAATTACTCCACACGCGCACGTCCTTCTCCACGGCGGGTGCTGCGGGGTGCGGACGCGGGACGAGGGACCAGGACCCCGTCGGCACAGGAAAGGCGCCTGGGAACACACGCCCGGCCACCACCTCGTGCTGAGGGCTACGCCCGCACCGCAACCGGCTTCACAAAGATGCGCTCACTGGGCAGAATCTTCCTGTGAAATCAGTCTCTCTCTACTTCCAAATGAGGAAGCAGACGCTGAGAGAAGCAAGTGTCCCAGGATTTGAAGCCGGGTCTGCACCCCCTGGCACGGACCCTGGGAGAAGAGACCCCGCTTCAAATCCCAGCTCCAACAGCAGTCAGCAGAGGGCCCTGGAGGCCCCCGAACTCCGCCGGGTCCCAGCCTCCTCATGTTCTGCAGCGTGCAGAACTGTGCAAGGTTAAGAAAGGAACCAGTGGGCAGGCTCCGGCACAGAATAAGTACAAGAGCCAAAAAAAAGGGGGGCTGCTCTCCTAGGCTGCACGAGACCTGCCCGGAGAGGAAGACAGCGGTTCGCGTTAAGTGAAGACACGGCCGCCGGCTGTTCCAAGGAACCAAACTGTCTAGACACAGAAAGAGGAAGGAAACCTTTCTAACGCCATCAGCTTTAAAAACGAAAAGATTTTCTGACGTTCATCTTTTCTACTCTCCTTTGAAAACGCACCCCCCAAAAACCACTATGTTCGCCAGGCTCAAATGATAAGCGTATTCCCAACGGCCCTAAAACACACGCAGCAAATCTCATGAGACTTTGGTGGAACCCCCCCACCGCCCAAGTTAAGTGGATAAACAGCCATGTTAAAAAACAGCAAAACCACTTGGTGTAAATAATGTCCTGTGCGCTTCCTTCTTTCTATAAAGAAAAGGCAACTTAAGATGAAGACGGAAATCATCTTTACTTTGATTTAGGTGTTATGGAGAAAATATTCCCTCTGAAAGCTGCAGTAAATGCAAGAAATAGACTTTGCTGGTCGAATGACTGACCGTTAGCTAAAGACACTGTCCTCAGTGCGGAGCACACGGCCCTGAGGACAAACGCGACCAGAGCCGGGGTGGCGGGCGGGCGCTGAGGCCGCGATGCTCCCTGAAAAGGCTCCAGTGCCAGGCAGCCCTGGACCCGGCCTCACGCTGACGGTGCGGACATTTTCCGCAGGAGGAGGAAACTCGATATACCTGGAAGGGAAGGAACTCGCGCCAGGAAAGGAATCGCACAGCTCCCACGTGGCCTGGATAAACGTAAACATCTGTCCCCACAGGCCGGGGACAGAGCCTTCCCCCCGGGAATCCTGCACGGCCGCTGCCCGAAGACGGGATGCCGCAGCAGCACGCACGTCCTCGGATGGGCTCAGCGCGCAGGGCGCCAGCAGCTTGCTGGCCACCAGCAGCTTGCTGGCCACCCCCCGGTCACCAGGTGGCTGCCTCAGCTAGCCAGCAGCGTCCTTTCCCTCTGCCCCCGCAGCGCTGTCATCGTGAGACCATGACACGAACCCGGAGGCACAAGCAGAGCCAGCGGCAGGCCTGGGCTCTGGTGTCCGACGGGCCCCGATCTGAGTGCCAGCGCCACCACCAGTAAGCAACCGCCTTCGCTGAAGAAAACAGGCCGTGAGCCACCAAAGCGAGGGCACAGGGGGCAAAGCTGTGCTGCCCAGCAGGGAACTGAGCTCCACACAGGCAGATCAGAGGGAGAACGAGGAGGAGAAAGGGAGAGGGTTTTAGAGCAAAGCCCACAGACCGGCCTGGTCCACAACCAGGGGAGGCGAGGGTCAGACCGTCACGGGCAGGCCGGCGGGACCTGCGCTTGTGCGGAGGTGAGCCGGCGGCGGGCAGCCAGGTCAGGCACCGCCGCCGAGCCCGCGACTTTGACCTCAGCCTCTTCCTGTAGACAGTGGGCTCAGAGAAGAGCCTACTCCAAAAAGTACACATGTCCAGTAAGAAGACACGTGAGTCCGGGCGCCCGGCCGCCTCAGCGGGCAGAACACGCGGTTTCTGACCTCAGGGTCATGCCTCCAAGTGCCGCGCTGGATGCGGAGCTTAACTTAAAAAAAAATAGTAATTCAAAAAAGCGGTTATGTAACGCACAGCACAGCGATTACAATACTGCACTGCATATTTGAAAGCTGCTAAAAGAGGACTTTTTAAAAATGCTTGTTTATTTTTCAGAGGGACAGAAAGAGACAGAGCGTGAGCAGGGGAGGGGCAGAAAGAGAGGGAGACACAGAATCCGAAGCAGCTCCAGGCTCTGAGGTAGCTGTCAGCACAGAGCCCGACATGGGGCTTGAACTCGCAAACCTCATGACCTGAGCTGAAGTCAGACACTTCACTGACCCCCCCCAGGCGCCCCTGAAAGAGGACATCTTAAAAATCATCACCACGAGAAAAAAAATGTGTAACATATAGATGTTAAGTGAACGTATTGTGATGGTCATTTCACAAATATATACATATATCAAAACACTGGTATACGCCTTAAACTAATAGAGTGTTAAATGTCACTTATGTCCAAATAGAGCTGGTGGGGCCCTACCCACAAGGTACGTGTAAGCAATCAAAAAGATACTGGAGGGTCCTCAACTTCTTCCGGGCCTGACTGAGACCTGTGGAAATTAACACAGGAGTACACGCATCCTTTTTGGAGATGTTATCTTTACATAACTTACAACTCTGAGATCAAGAGTCACGTGCTCCCCTGAGCCCACCATGCGCCCCTACGTTTTGTCATATAAACGTATGACAAACACTCATATACCCCATAAATGCTCACCGTTATTCTTAGACCTTCTAGATGCTGTTTAAGTATTTCTCAAACGCGTGAAGGAGACACGTCGGTTCAAATTCCGCAGGAGGGCCTCTGCTTGCCCCCAGACCCCGTGAGTCTTCTCACTGGGCTGCCAGGCTCGCTGAGCAGAGCCCAGGGGATAGTCTGGTCGCAGGGCAGGCGCAGGCCTGGCCGACCCCCTACTGATCAACCTCCTCCCGAAGACTGGCCTCGGAAGGCAGGACCCGGTAGAACCCCCGCCCGTGCCCCTGTGGCGTCCAGCCCGACTGTAACCTCCTGGGTGCAGGCCTGCCATGCTCAGACTAAACTGCTTTAGGTGAGTGAGTCAGGTAATCTCTACACCCAACACGGGGCTCAAACTCAAAACCCTGAGATCAAGAGTCACACTGACTGACCCAACCAGGCGCCCCAACAGTTTTAAACTTTTAAAGTTAAAGACGTGACATAGTTGTATTTGAGGACCATTTACAAAACAGCCTAAAATTCCTTTCATGAAAAAGATACATGACTACAGGAGTCATAAACATAGAGACCCCGCCTCAACCTTTCCGCTGTCAGGTGACGAGAGTTGAAATGTATCCACTGTGTTAATTTCCACAGACCAGAGACCTAAGTGAGACCCAGAAGTTAAGGACACTGCCATCCCTAGTTTCTTTCTTCTTTCTTTTTCTTTCTAATAAATGTTCTTTTTTTTTTTAGTGCTTATTTATTTTTCAGAGAAAGAGAAAGAAAGAGAGCAAGCAGGGGAGGGGCAGAGACAGAGAGGGGCAGAGAATCCGAAGTGGGCTCCGTGCTGACAGGAGAGACCCGGACGTGGGGCTCGAACTCACAAACCGCGAGATCTCGCGCTGAGCCGAAGCCGGACGCCCAGGTGCCCCCGCCGTCCCTGCTCTACGCCCTTAGTCTGGCCAATCACTACTGTACAGGCAAACAAACAAACAAATCCAAGGAGCGGCCACCATACAGGTTTCCTGTCTGGAAGGGCTGCCCGCGGGTGTGTGAAGCCGCCGGGCTGAGAAGCCATCCTGGGAAGCCCCCCTGCACCCCTACCCCCGGCTGTTTCACACAGAACCCAGGCTAAGGACCAGGTTGACGTGCATTCGGGGACACACAGCAAAATCGAACGCAGAGTAACTGGGCACCAGGCTTGAATAACGGATAAACCCCTTTTCAAAGAAAAAGGTTTGGGGGCGTCTGGGTGACTCAGGTGGTTAGGCGTCCAACTCTTCACTCTGGCTCAGGTCACGGTCTCACGGTTCATGAGGTCGAGCCCCGCATCCAGCTCCGCGCTGATGGTGTAGAGACTGCATGAGATTCTTTCTCTCCTCTGTCTCTTTTCACCTCCTCTCTCTCTCTCTCTCAAAGTAAATATATTTTTTTTAATTTATAAAAAGAAAAAGTAAGAAAGTTTCTTTGGACCTTTGGGGCGGACCAGTTATTTTTATTATGAGGTTACTGAAATATGTACAAGCTAGGTAAAAGCCCATACAAGTATGAATCCCAGACTACTGACATATGCTTCCCGGGAAGGGGGACAGTTTGCTGGTGCTGGTCTCTCCCTCGGCGCTGACACGACGTGGTGAGCAGGACAAACCGCCTGCAGGCCCCAGGGCCGCGGGGACCCCCACGTCTGCCGCTTCCCCAGCTCCGCCTGGACGGGGCAGCCCCCCCCCCCTCCCCCGTCCGCGAGCCGCCGCAGCCCGTATCTGGCTCGAGCACATCCTCTGTATGTTAATTCCAGCTCAAGTAATCCTTTCTGTATTTACTTTCAACCATCAAACCAGTGCTGCTGGGCACCGAGTAAACAGCGGCGTGTGACAGCGCTGAGCCGTGAGCATGACAGGCGTCCAGAGGGTCCCACTGCGCTCCTACAGCTTGCGTCTGGCTGTCAAAATAGAAGGCACATTACCGGCCTCCGCTAAAGAATCAAAGGGCCCTCCAGCTGACCCTTGAACACGAGCGTGAACTGCGCAGGGCCACACGTATGCAGATTTTTTTTTTTTATAAATACAGTAGAATATGGCAAATGTCTTTCCCTTAGGATTTTCGTAACATTTTTCTTTACCTTATCTGACTGCAGGAGTGTGGGATGTCATACATGTGCCAAACGTGTGCTCATCAACTGTCTACGTGACCGGTAAGGCTTCGGTCAGCAGCGGGCTGTTAGTGAAGTTTCTGGAGAATCAGAAGTTACATGCAGATTTTGGACTGCATGGGGGACGGGGGTGCCCATGACGCTCTCTCATGGTCAAGGACCAACGACAGTAGGAAAAACGGAGGTTTGCCCGTGTCTGAAGCAGAGCGTTACACTTAAGATCCCTCTGTCAATACGTTCGGGAGGTCAAAGGTCTCGCGGGCCACAACCACCCAGGCCCGAGGCAAACAAGAATGCCCGAGGGCCGTCACGGGTCTCTCTTCTCTGGAGGTGCAGGTGCAGCCACATGACTGAGCCGCCCGTGACCCAGTGGGGTCCGAGACACACCGGGATCCACCGAAACGCTGCCTGTCCCTACATTTTTCGTCTAAGGGAGGGCAAGTGGAGGGGAGGTGACAACAAAAATAGCAGCCCTGCGTGTTCCCGTCCAAGTCAAGCTGGACTTGGCAAAGTGCTTCTACTTTCCCGGGTGTAAAAAATAAACCCAAGGACTCGAGAAAAGCATTTGGTGTTCCACGGCGCCGCAGCTGTCAGCCCTGAAAGACGCCATGTGTTTGCCCACATAAAAGAACGTAATGAGCTATGGAAATATTACCCGGTTCCCTGAACCAGAATTAAACTCCATCATTAGTGGGCTGAAAGTAGGAGCTGTTTTAATCCATCAGGAAAAGATCTATGACGTACTATTTACTCAGGGCTCAGACGAGGCGGACCTCACACACCTGAAGGGTCCGGTTCTCTCTTTTCTCCCCCACCTCTCTTCCCCTGTGGCAGGAGCCCACCTTTTAATTCAGTGGCTCTGCACTGGCTCCTGATTCTGTTCTTTCTTTCTTTCTTTCTTGTTTATTTTTGAGAGAGAGAGAAAGCAGAGGAGGGTCAGAGAGAGAGAAGGAGACACAGAATCTGAAGACAGGCTCCAGGCTCAGAGCTGTCAGCACAGAGCCCGATGTGGGACTTGAACTCACGAACCGTGAGATCAAGACGTGAGCCGAAGTCGGACGCTTAACCGACTGAGCCCCCTACCACCCCCAGGTGCTGTTCTTTCTTAAGAAACCAGCAGCAGCAACCAGGAGACGCACATTAGAGATACACTTTGAGGGGTGCCTGGGGGGCTTGGCTGGGTGAGTGTCCTACTTCTGATTTCAGCCCAGGTCATGATCTCAGTCTGTGAGATCGAGCCCCACATGGGCTCCTGCTGACAGCATGGAGCCTGCTTGGGATTCTCAATCTCTGCCCCTCACCCTGCTCATGTGCATGCTCTCTCTCTCAAAACAGTAAGTAAACCTAAAAGAAAAGACGGAAAGGAGCGCTGACACCTGCTGCAACGTGGATGGCCCGTGCAGACAGGACGCTAGTGAAACAAGCAGACCACAGAAGCACAGCCCTGTGCGATGTCACTTACGGAAGGAACGGTCACAGCGCTGTGTGCACACGGAAGGCAGGAGAAAAAGGTGGGCAGGCGGGTGCCAGGGCCCAGGACCGGGGTCTCACGGTTCCATCCGGGAAGCAAAGTGCTGGGGCTGGAGGCGGCGATGCTGCGCAGCAGTGTGACCACACACACACACACACACACACACACACCGGCCGCACTGAGCCGTACACTACCAATGGTGGAGACGGAAGGGGTTACATTGTCGTGGATTCACCACAATCAGATACAGCACAAACCTCCACCTGAAAATCAGCAACCACCGTCATATGGATAAATAACTAAGAAAAGTTCAGAGAAGCGCCTGGTGTAGCTCCTAAGTGAACTCCGGAGCGGTCGGAGAAGCACAGAGAGCAAATCCGTAGTCTCCCTGCCGGCAGGTTAAACCCTTCAAATGAAAACATGATGTAAGAAGACTCTAAATGGGGCGCCCGGGGGCTCAGTCGGTTAAGCGTCTGGCTTCGGCTCAGGTCATGATCTGATGGTTCGTGGGGTCGAGCCCCACGTCAGGCTCTGTGCTGACAGCTCTGAGCCTGGAGCCTGTCTTCGGCGTCTGTGTCTCCTCTCTCTCTGACCCTCCCCTGCTCATACTATGTCTCTCAATAATAAATAAAAACGTTAAAATTTAAAAAAAAACACTATGCCACAGTCTGTTAGAGAGTCTATTCCTCTCAAAACTTTTAAGTTAAAAAGTTATAATGGAAACCAGCTTCCCCTCCTCTCACTCCAGTTGCTATAAATTCAGTGTAAGGAGACCTAAACCAGGGCATCTCAAACCCGAGCAGGTGTCAGAGCCGCGCGAGGGCCGGGACGCCCGGCGGCCGAGCCGCTCTCAGAAATCCCGATTCAGGAGAGAATCAGAACTTATTCCCATCAGAATCCACATTCTCAACCAACTCTGTGTTAAAAGTAAAATGAAGATAAGAAGTGTTGGGAAAAGAGTTTTATGAATATTAATAGTACAAATCCTGCAATGTTATCAATGATCTCTTAAATGAATTTCTTCTTAAAATCTGTACCTTGCAGCTTTCGACGCTGGACTTGATTATTAAGACAAGACATGGGGATTAAACTAGAAAAAGTAAGAGTAACACATACCCTTATAATCAGACCTACTTCGTGCTACAGAATAACTTATTAAGAAAAAAAGATACATAATAACCAACCTTTCAGGTTCAAACCGGAAGAAATCTTAAAAAATAGAAAATTAGAATAGCACGCTGTCACAATCACCAATTTTTAAAAGAATTTTACGTTCTGCAGGAGAAGCCTGGGAATGACATTCGTCACTGGGGGAAAAGCCACTCAAATCACCAACTAATACATGAAGCAGGACACGTTTTCTACTCAACTGCACTGATTATCCGCTTCGGTTCACTGAATACAGTTTCTAGTTGACTCCCGAAACATGACGTGAGTCAGATTCCATCAAAACATGAGTTGGGGTGAGGGGCAGTAAGGAGGGCGCTGGTTGGGGTGAGCGCTGGGTGTTACACGAAAGTAACGAATCACTAAATTCTACCCCTGAAATTATTATCACACTGCATGTTAACTTGGATTTAAACTAAAACAAAGCAAAAAACAACAACAACAAACCTGATTTAGGTATAAGTAGCAAAAACCCCCAACCGAAACAATATGGTGCCACGTGACCTTTGGTCAAAATCCGCATCACCAGAAGCAGACGCCCCAGGAACCCAAGCACAGATGCCAGGAGTCACTTACTCTACTTCAGACAAATCTGAGAGCGGACCGCCTGCTCAGGTTAAAGGCCCGACGGGGTGACTCCTCGGACGGGAAGTCACCGCCCCTGGCGATCCCTGCCAGGCGGGGGGGGGGCCAGGGAGGGGACCGTGAGCCATCAGAGCACCGCGAGCGGATCCCAGCGAGGAGAACGGGGTCTGACCAGGCATTAGAGTCCGCGGAAAGGCCCGGAGGCCAGGGGCGAACGCCTGCTCAGGAAAGGCCAAGGCAGCCACCGTGACTCCTCGTGCAACAAACGTGGGGGGTCTGTGTGTAGCGAGGAGGCTGCCGGGAAAGGCAGGAGCGGCGGGCCAGGGCCTCTGGGCACCAGACTGAAGAATTTGAGCCTCACCGTGAAGGTGGGGGGCAGCCACTTAAAGACCCCAGAGAACCAGGCGTGTTCGGAGTTACAATCGGAGCCCCCGGCAGCCCTGGGCGAGCGCAGGTGGGTGAGGGGTGTGGGGGAGCCCGCGTCCAGAGGCCGGGACAGGACGTCAGGCGCTGCCCCCGGAGAGGAGCCAACACGACCACACGACCGGAGACGGGCAGACTCAGACACGCCTCGGGAGACATCCTGGACAGGGAAGGTTCTGGTCACCACGGAGCCTGAGAGGTGGGCAGGGAAGGCAGCCAGCCACGCCGAGGTCTCCGGTCTGAGGACAGGACACGGGGTGACGGCGCTGGTCAGCACCGGGAGTTCACAGGACAAGGTAGAGCTTCCGACAGTTTACTGGGATACGTGTGTGTGCACGTGTGCGTGTGCTATTGGGGCCGTGTCCTTTATGTGGGCAGAACGAGGCTGCGGACTCTGTCTCGGAGACGCTAAATTTACACGGCGTCAAATGGCGCTGTCCTGGCCGGCAGCTGGCCCGGAATCTGGAAGCTCCTGAGTGGGAGTCTGGGCTGAAGATAAACTCCGCGATCTTCCGTTTATAAAGTGACAGTTGCAGCCCTGGGTTTAAATGCGGCTGCGCAGGAAGAGATGTCAGGTGAGAGAGAGCCAGAGAGGTCTCAAAGAGCATCAACTAGCAATTAAAACACCACGATGTTTATGAAAACACAAGATCCACAACCGGGAGCCCCAAAATAGCGAACCGAGTATCGCTAGAGGAGGAGTCTCTCTGTCCCCGAGAAGGCCCGGCGGGGGGTGGGGGGAGAGGCACGACGGTCAGGGGGGCTCCCCACACAGCCTCGAATCAACCACGCAGGACACTCCTTCACTGGCTGCTTATCAGTAACCCCAAGGGCACTCTGGCCAGTGCGGAAACACGCACGAGCCAGGAGGCACAGGGCAGACTTCTGAAGTGGGAAAGGGACTCCGTACGCATCAGGACACGTGAAGCAGTGATCTTCTGTAGAGTGATGATTATATACACAGACTTTTCGTCAAACAAAAAGACGAGTTCTCCTAACCTCAAACCGTGCCTTGCAAGAGACTCAGGACACAGTCTATGCCCTGTTTCAACATGTGAAATTGCTCCCCTAGAAATACACAAAACTTTGGGGTGCGGTGCCTGGGTGGCTCAGTCGGTTAAATGTCTGGCTTCAGATCAGGTCATGATGTCGCATTTCATGGGTTCGAGCCCCACATCGGGCTCTGTGCAGACCATTAGCTTGGAGCCTGGAGCCGCTTCAGATTCTGTGTCTCCTTCTCTCTCTGCCCCTTCCCTGTTTACACTCTGTCTCTCTCTGTCTCTCAAAAATAACGTAAAAAAGCAATAAAAAAGAAATACACAAAACCGGTTCCCTCTTGTACAGGTCAAAGGAAGAATCACGTGTGACACCAGCGACCAAAGTCCTCTCTCGAGTGCAGCGGTCTGTGGGCACCTGTCCACGCAGCCCGGTACCCCAGCCGGGGCTCGAACGGCAGCAGGACAGCCCCCCGGCCCCCCAGCCCCCGCCAGACTCCACCAGGCACCCGCCACACACGCTACCCCGAGACCCTCTCAGCTGGCCCTGCCAACAGATGAACTCCTCTCCCCTGCTTTCTGTGCGAACCACGAGGACCAATCACAGAAAGACCCAGTTTAATTTGGGAAAGAACATTTTGCATCTGATTTGCGATTCAGCATTCTGGAGGCCGGCCACGGGGAGGCTGCATCCACTCCCACCTGCTCCCGGGAGCCGGGCAGCCGCGGTTAGGGGGACGGGGCGGGCGGTGAAGGGAAGGGAGAAGGTGGGAGAGGCAGGGAGACTGCAGACAGGAACCCAGAGCGACAGCTGATCCCGACCGACCAGGAACCAGACACTGTTGTAGGTGATCGAGAAAGTCTGACCGTCCCCCCAATATTTTTGTTAAGTGTGGCAATGACATGGTGGTCATGTTGAGAAACCAAAGGTCCATGCTGGTTACAGACCCTGCTGAAGCCGTTCCGGCGGCTTTACAAGATGCCGGGAAACTGCTTTACATACACGGGGCGGGGGGGGGGGGGGGAAACATTAGTGGCAAAGCACTGCCCCCCCCACCCCACCCCCAGAGCAAGGCGACGGCCCCTGGCACCGCCTGGACCCTTCACTGTCCCGACTTGTACAGGCTTGACAGCGTCTGTATTACAGTGTTGGGGGGGTTGTGTTTTTCTGTGTATTTTTACAAAAACCGGTAACTCAAAGAGGCAAGGGGCTGAGTCAGACACTGCTTTATTTCCCCTTCAGAACCACAACTGTCTCCCCCCAGCACATTAAAAATAACTCAGGACGCGCGATGTGCTGGAGAGGGGGCGGAGGAGAAGGGAAAGTGCCTGGCTCTCTCCAGAGCAGCGCAGAACGCGAGCGCGCTATAATTGTCCGTTTCCAAAACTAAGGAGGTCTGACTAATTACACCCCGACCTGTATCAGATGTGCTAGGACTCACAGCGTGGCACCCAAGAACCCCGTAAGTGAGGCGACTCCCGTCTCCCCCCACCGAAGACTGACTTACCACCCCGTCACCGGGCCTGGGCCCCCGGGGCAGGTGCGCACGGCTCACTCCCCTCTGAGCCAAAACGAACGCTGCTGCCCGTCCGGCCGCCGGGAGGGGGGCCTCGCGGCACCTCGACTAGCGGACGGCTGCGCTTCGCATCACCTCCAGGAACCTGGGAGCGGGGTCAGGGCCACGCAAGGCCCGGGGCTGAAGCCCAGGGCGAGCGGAGGAAGCAGAGCTGCGAGAGGGGCGAGGGCAGACGGCACGACGGCACCACTCACGACATCTGCTCGAAGCCCAGCGGGCGCGGGACACGGTCAGGGGAGGCGACCGGAGAGGACGGCCGGCGGCCACGCGGCGCGAGGGGGGACAAAATGAGAACGCGTTGCAGCCGGACCTGTGCCCCTCCATCCCAACCGACGCAAGGAACAGTCTGGAAGCGGCTGCCCGCGGGGCGGCTCGTGAGCCAGGCCACCCCCTGAGACGGCGCTCTACCTCTCGGATGGCTGCGCACCTCGCTCTCGGGGCCCTCCCCACGCGGCGGCCACACGTGCCAGGCACCTGCGGCCCCCCGGGTCTCCCCAGCCGCTTCGACAAAGGAAATCTGAGTGGACGGAATAAACCCTACACAAAAATACAGACACCTGTTTAACATAAAAGAAATAAATGACAAAAAATAAAACGCGCACACCCAGAGGCGTCATTTACTTATTGACGCGCTCACCTCGTGCGGGGAGGCGGGCACAGGGCTAGAAGCAAGCAAGGAAGCGGGGAGGACATGCGGGTCGCCGGGCCCTGCCCTCCCCCCCTCCTCCCTGCGGGCTCATCCAGCGCCTCCCGGCCACAGCACTCCACTAGGGAGCTGACCCGTCGCCGGGCGGGTGTGCAGCAGGGCCGGTGGGCACCGAGCCCGCCCACAGCGAATCTCTCCCCCCTGCCTTCATCCTCGGGTCTCAGCAGTAAGCCAGGCGGCACCTGAGGCAAGGACAAAGGGACTAAAAACAAACAAACAAAAAACAGAATGAAACAAACTCAAATAAAAAAAGCCAATTCTAAGGTGGCGGCCATTTAATTAAGAGCTGCACGGGGCGGCAGCGTCTCCGTTTACGCAACAGAAGCACGTCGCTCACGCCCCAGGAGGGTGTTTGTCAGCAGGGCTTTGTAGAATTCAGGAAGGTATGGAAACAAACAGAAGAGATTTGGTCAAGTTCATCCCCACAAGGGCCCTGCTCCTGAGGCAGGTGCTTGTTCAGTGAAGGATCCCAGCACGTTTACCTCTTGTCCAAGAAGCACACACGGACCTCGTGTCCGAAAACAGGGGCATTTCGGATCTGAGTTTCCGTCCAACCCACTTCCCAAGTCCTCACACTCACAGCTCAAGTGCACACACGCCAGCCGCTCGAGGGCAATCTGAGAGACTACCGTGCACTTAGGGCGACACGTGAGGGAACAAGGGAGGAATACACAAGGTCACTGCCCCTGAGGAGCCTGCGAAACAGCTGCAAGCAACCTGCAAGCGAAAGGAACTCTGCGGCCAAACCCAATGACCCCAGGAAGGATGGAGGAAGGGGAGACAGACACGAGCGAGCGGGGCCCCGAGGCCTGGGGAGCAGGCGGGGCCAGCGGGGCGCAGACTCCGAGAGCCGGGAAAGCAAGCAGCTACGGCGAGGAGGGAGGCGTCAGAAGGGAGGGAGGGCTGGAAAAACCCGGAGCGTGGCACCCCCAGGGCGGCACAGAGCACACTTAAACGCGCGCGCGCGCGCGTGTGTGTGTGTGTGTGTGTGTGTGAAGTAAGGTGAGACACAGAGGGGAGGGCAGGACGGGCCTGGGGAGGGGGCAGAGCAGTTCTGAGTGGGGGAGACGGGTAAGAGGCCACCCAAGCAGGGGACCGTGGGTGGACGCAGCGTATGACAGCAGCAGAACGCAGGGTGACCCGCAGCCGTGAAAGACCTAAGGAGAGAACAGATAACTGGGGTGGTGCAGGGAGAGAAAGGAACCGAAACGCGTGCCCCACAGGCATGACAGGAGGACACGGGGGTGGGATGCGGACAGCAGTCGCTCTGGAAGGAGGACGGGGACAGAGCCCGGCGGGAAGGGAGGGCACCCCGTGGCCGTGCACCGACGGCGGGCAAGGAAGCGGTCCGCGGGGCAGCAGGGCGCATGGCGGAGCCTCCTCTCCCCTCACGTGCTCCACGGGGTCAAAACGACAGCTGTCCCCGGGGGAGGAGCCCCGGCGAGCAAGCCAGTGCTGGCACCGGCCATCTGGGCCACGGGCTTTCCTCCCTGGCAGGCCCTCGCCTCCTGCCATGTCCCTTCGCTCCCCGGCTCCACCACCCTCCCTCTGTGTCACATGTTAAGGGGTCCTAATGTCAGGAGGGTGAAAGCTGTCACCGAACACGCCTACGTTTTAAAATTGTGTTTTAGCTCAGAAAATTCCAAATGCCCTCTCACGCTGGCACCTTCCTGCCCATCCCGAGCGCCTTGCCTTCTCCGCGGGACCCCTTTGAGTCCCCCTCCCCACACCCCGGGCAGAGGAGCCCCGGGAAACGTGCCTGAAACTGGACACGTCCCAGGCGTCCGAGAACAGGAACTTGAGAAAACACCGCGGGTCCGCACGGGGGACCCCAGGCCTGGCAGGGCACAAGGGACGGAAGGCGGGCAGCAGATCTCACCCTGAGGTGTGCCTCAGGCCCCTCACCCTCCAAGGTGCCACAGGCCATCTTAGGTGACTCCTCGGCTCACTGGCGCTCTGCCACGCCGTGTCTGGGCAAACGTCCCATCAAAGCAGGCCCTTGAAACGCCACAAACACCCACAGAAACCCCACCTCCATGCTGCTTGGCTGCCGCGTAATTCACGTGGGTTCAGGAGAACGTTCCCATGACTTCTTAACGCCACGAGTGGGTGCACTGATCCCAAAACAAACGACACGCGCTCACTGAATCAATCAAGTGCGCCTGCCACACCCGATACCCGCCGCGGGCAACTCACGCTAGTCAATGTCCTTGTCAACCGCTTGCCGGCGGGACCGAGTTACAGTAACATTCTCGGCTAACAGACGAGGGCATCTGTCGCGGAGTGGCATCTTCTCCGCAGTCTCCTCCCCACGGGACCCCTGGCGAGCAGGGCCTGGATGCCCCCCTCCACCCCTCAGGCTGCCGTGACCGCCGCGGCACACTCCCCGGGGGCTCGCTGTCGGGACCACTCCCCTCGGAGCTGCTCTATCTGTCCGCCTCCCCCCTCCCTCTGAATGAGCTGCAGAGACTGTGTCCACAGTAAGTCTATTCTACTCTTGTGCGTCCTCGAGGAAAATGATAATCATAAAGCAAGGGGAATGAGGATTTTATGACATACAAGTTCAACTCGCAAAGTGGCAAACGACACCACACAAAAGCTCACTGAAGACGTAAAACGTGCTAGCTTCTAATTCCCGAAGGAAAACGTATTTCATCTTCAGATTAAAAAATATTTACGAGGGCACTTTGGGGGACTCGGTTGAGCGTCCGACCTCAGCTCAGGTCATGATCTCACGGTTCGGGAGTTCAAGCCCCGCGTCTGCTCACTGCTGTCAGCGCACAGCCCACTTGAGATCCTCTGTCCCCCCTTCTCAGCCCCTCCTCTGCTCACGCGCTCCCAAAAAATAAATATTAAAATATACATTTTTTTTTTCAGGGCGCCTGAGTAGCTCAGTCGGTTGAGCGTCCAACTCTTGATTTCAGCTCAGGCCATGATCTCCTGGTGGGACCGAGCCACGAATCCGGCTTCGTGCTGACAGGGAGGAACCTGCTTGGGATTCTCTGTCTCCTTCTCTCTCTCTGCCCTTTCCCTGCTCGTGCACGCGCATGCACATGCGCGCTCTCTCAAAATAAATAAACTTAAAAAAAAATCTATTTTCTCCCTACTCAGAAGAAAATGATTTGTCTCAAAATAAAAGCAATTTAAAAACGCATTAATTTTAAAAGACTGGGAGGTGGTTCCGAATTTGAATTTCAGATGCTCCTGTAAAATGATGCACAAACATGGGCAGGACATACTTTACCATTTTGAAAACAGTAAGTAAGGAAAATAAGGAAGCTGATCACTGACGGTCAAAACTCCCCGTTATTAAACTAGTGTCTACAGAAGAGACCAAAATACCATTGCCACACACAGTCAGGGTTGCACTGAGCTTTTAAGATGGGGCGCCCGGGTGGCTCAGTCAGTTAAGTGTCTGACTTTGGCTCAGGTCATGATCTCACGGTTTGTGGGTTCGAGCCCCGCATCGGGCTCTGTGCTGACAGCTAGCTCAGAGCCTGGAACCTGCTTCGGATTCTGTGTCTCCCTCTCTCTCTGCCCTCCCCCTCTCATGCTCTGTTTCTCTCAGTATCATTAATAAATAAACATAAATAAAGATAAAAAAAAAAAAACAGAGAGTACTTCATGTCTTAGACAACAGAATGTGCCACTCATGGCTCCTGCCCCCCTGCCCCAGCCCAGCCCCCAGGGCTGTCCTCTGCCCTACATGGTGCCACTGGGCTCTGCTGCCCCCCCCACGCCCCCCACCTCCCCTCCCCAGCTCCACCAGCCTCCGCCAACTGAAAAGGGTCAGGCCGCCACCCCTGGGCAGATAACCCACTGGCCGGCCAATAACCTACATCCTCTGGCTCCAGGGGGAGCGATGACCGGGATCAAGTCTCTCCAGAATCTGAACTAGGAAACAAGACCAGAATCAGTCACCTAGAAACCGAAAGAAGACAACCGGGAACGCCACGAAGTTGAACTGGGGCCTGCAGGGTTTTGAACGGCTGAGAAAGCGTGTGAGCTGCAGCCACAGGGGAGGGACATCCAGGCGCCAGCAGAGCAGCCGGCCGGCAGGAGAGAGGGGCTCCCGCGTCCCGCACAAGGCAGAGCCCAGGGGTGGAGGTCCGGGGACAAGTGCCTCGGACGCACCTTCCCCAGGGACCACCCTCCGATGCCAGGTCCTTGGAGCTCAGCCCGTCCAGCCCGCGTTCCCGCACTTCTGGAGCCCCCGAGTGTCCCCACGAACAATGGCCCTTCTCAAGCTCTCTGGAGCGGGTCTGTGCTGCACACACGACCAGAAGCCACAACGGCACGTAGGACAGGCAAACAGGAAACAGGGCCTTTCTGACACACGGTTCACATAAAAGACTCAGCAGTGCTGGTATCTGAGGGAAACACGGGGGCGCCTGGCTGGCTCCCGGCAGAGCACAGGACCCTTCATCTCCGGCCTGGGAGTCCGAGCCCCGCACTGGGTGCAGAGAGGACTTAAAAACAAAATCTTGAAGAAGGAAAAAAAAAAAAAGGAAATGCAGAAACAGAAACACCGCCCCCACATCGAGAGAAAAACCCCCAAAACCTCAGGCTGACTGAGGAGAGGCACAGGGAAAGTCCTGAGGGTTCGGAGGGGAGGGGCGGCTCGCGCTTCCTTCCAGACTGATCAAAACGGACACTGGATACGTGACCCTGCCGCTGTATGTAAATTACACCGCAACCTGCAGTAACACGCGCCCTCCGTCTAAGCGGTTTCCTGGAGTGGCCCTGGGTCCCGGGGGTTATTCTGAAACAGCCAGTGCTCATCCCACTGGGAGGCGGCGGGCAGGGGGAGGGGACTTCTGGCGGGGCTGGTGAGTTCTAGATCCCGATCCTGGCTCCATCTGGCATTTCCATCAGGTGACGTTCACGACAAAAGCACTTCCTGTATGTATATTACACGGTAACAGTGAGACAGAGGCAGAGGGGAGGGATTGCCCCAGAATACCCTAACAGGGACTGGAAAAGGGTTTGTTTTGTTTTGCACCTACTGAAATGCTTGTTTTCAGCCAAACTCTTCAGACACCTAACAAAGAAAATTACGACCTTCCTAACTCCGTTTGTGGAGTTCTAATATGCCTGGTGAGTTTGATGTCGAGGGGAAAAACTCAATTCAGCAGAGTCATTACAATAACCTAAATCAAACTCCATCCCACAGCGCTCCTAACCAGAGCACTCTTCCAAAGGAGCCGGCGGGGGACAAAACACTCTCCGCATCCCTCTTCTATTTTAATAAACAAAAAGAACAAAATCCAGAGGAAGACGGATTTCGCCAGAATCCCACTTCTGAGGGGCAAAGGAAGAGGGAGGGAGAAAGAAAAAAATCTTGGGTTCCACGCATAGCACGGAACCTCACGTGGGGCTCGATCCCACGACCCTGGGATCATGACTTGAGCCGAAATCAAGAGTCGGACACTTAATCAACAGAGCCACCCAGGCGCCCCAACTCAAACTCGTGTATTAACCTGAGATGCCGTTTTGAAAAAACGAACCGGTAGGCTTTGATTTTCAGAGACTCACAGTTTTAAAACATCTCACCAGCTCTAGCCGTGGCTCTAAATTAGCACGAAACCAGAAGAAGTCACAGCGGAGCGCCGGAGACGGATGAGAAGCACCCGGTCCCGGAGGGTCACACCCGCCCGCTTACACGGGCTGAGGGCCAAGCAAACGGAAAGCACTCACAGCCATAATTAGCTCGAAAGGGTGCTTGTACACCCGCACCGGCGACTGGTACTTCTGCACCATGACTGTGACTCGACAGCAGTCCTCTCGCACCTGCAAGACACAAACGCACGTGATAAAAACAGAACAGACACCCGGGATGCGGGGAAAATGTAAATCTGCGTCTGCTCATCGAACCGCAGCCCCGGCACAGAAACGGACCTCCACAGGTCACATCACCCTCAACACACACAAACCAAAAGACGGCACAAAAGACAGTGACACAAGGAAGGAGAAGGTGATGAGACAGTAAGAGAAGCTGAAGGAAGGTCAAGTGTAACGAGGGAGCCCCGTGTGGTCCACCTCCCGGGACCTCTCTAGGGGACGTCCTGGGGCACAGGAGCCCGGTCCCTTCCGGCCCTGAAACGGGATGATCCGAGTCTTAGCTCCCCGGTCATTTTCTCTTCCACAACTTGTACAACAAGCCAAATCAAGAGGATGGCGCTTCGGGATATTAAGTCTGGAGACACACAAACATAACAATGGAAAAAAATACGACTGCATCTCACATGACGGGCGACTCCACCAAGGCTGGCCTCGAAGTCTTCCCTGTTTCCTAACTGCGGGGACCATGATTTCAGAGACTCGTCTCCAAATGGCGGCCACACCGAGCAGTCTGGCCAGAGGCCCCTCCGAAATCCCCAGCCACAGAGAGCTGTGGTGTCTGCTTTAATCAGTTAAAGTGCTGGAGCCTTCTTCGCAGAGGCACCTCCTGGTACCTTCCCAGAGGTACAGAGCCCTACCCCGGGCGGTATCAGCCTACGTGCACTGTTGTGAAAAACACACTTACAGGGGTGGGGGGGAGGAGTCCTCTGCCTGACTTTACTTCCCTACTTAAAATGAGGAAGAAAACGAAATCCAAAGAGCCTACCTGTCCTGCTGAGGCTAATCATTAAGAAAGTCACTGCATGCTGGATATGAAGGGGATACTCCAAAGTACAAAACAGAATATCCTCCAGGAGCCCAAAGTCTAGCTGTAAAAAAAAAAAGATTATGGAAATGTATTTTATTTCATTAGATTCCTATCTCCATTATTACAGTGAAACAGGTCTGGAACTCTCTCCGCGTGTTTGTTTAGCTTATCTCTCCCAAGAACAGGTTATGTTGGAAAACAGCACTGGCCGTCTGAAAGCTGCCACCCCATTACTCTCTCTCCGTGACCTCAAGCACCTCCCCTGGCTTCCCTGGGACTCGGTTTCACCTCCGCGCAATGAGGTTTTGAGTGAGATAATCCTTAAACACTTCCAGCTCTCAAATCCTGACTCTCGGAGCCCAACTCGGGAATTCTCCCCCGGCTCTCCTGGCTGGCAGGTCCCGATGCGCTGGGACCACGTTCCAAACCGTGTGTGCAAACCTGGCGATGCTGGTGCACAATTTGAAAACTGGGAAAACGGATTTCAGAGCCTCTCCCAGAGACCGGGAGGGCGATTCCGCGGTATACAAAGGGACTGCGAGGGGGGCTGGGAGACTTAAAAAGCAGCGCTCGGTTAGGACACTCTAACATCCATTCAGGATCCCACTGCCCGGCAGAACCCGAAGTGACCACGCTGGGGAACCTGCGAATTCACGAGCTTCTGAACTCCTGCCAGTTCCCAGCTTCGGATGCTCGGGTCCAGAGAAACCTCCTACGTGGGAATCCGGAGTTACGACTGCCAAGTGGCATCCCGGACCAGGGCAGCCTTTATTGCATGACAATCGGAGCTTAAAAATTAGCCAATGGCCGGACCCAGGGAGGCCACCGCGCGCAGGCTGAGGGGCAGCCGGGCCCTCGGGCCGGTACGGGGGCTCCAGCGCGGCCGCCCCCGCGAGCCACCAGCCCCGACCGGCCCGGGGCGACGAGCGCCGGGAACGGGCTCACAACCCAAACTCTTGGCTCCCGCAGGGAGGGCTCCCGGAGTGGGAAGGCTGGGGTGGGGGTGGCGGGGAGGACGGGGGAGCTCCCGCCGGGGCGGAGGAAGCCAAGGGGCCGCGAAGGGCCCCGCGACGCCGGGAAGGGCCGGCCCGGGGGCGCGCTCGGAGCCCGCCGCGGCGACGCGCGCCTACCTCTTGTCAGAAAGGCCGGACCCGGGACGCGGGGCGGCGGGGGGCGCTCATGCCGGCGGCTCCGGGTCGCCGTCGCCGTTCCTCTGCCTGCGGCCGCAGCTCCACCGCCGGTTCCGGGGACTGGAGCGGGAGGCGGGCGCGGGAGGGGCGCGGCGAGGCTCCGGTGGTTGTTACGGGTGACGGGGAGGGCGGGGCCGGGCGGCCGGAAGGGGCGCGCGTGCGCGAGCGCGGCCGAAGGACGGAGGCGGGCGCGACGACCGTTGCTAGGGGAGGGGGAGGAGGGAGACAACCCGGGCCGCGCCGCGCCGCGCATGCGCTATCTCAGCGGCCGGAGGGCGTGGGAGGAGCTCGGAGCCGGCGCCGGCGCTGACGCACGGCTAGACTCGCAAGAGGCCGCTGGCCCCGCCCTGTTTTCGTCACGGGGCGGGGCTAGGGCGAGGGGCGGGGCTCGCGGGCCGCTGTGGGGGTGGTGGGGAGGCGGGGCGAGACACCCTGGGGCCAGCAAGCTGGGCCTGGAGTTCCGCCGAGTTGGAGCGAGCCAGTCCCTGCCGGGTCGGAGTAAGCCGGCCCTTCTGGCTTTGCGGCTGCTCGGGGCCGGGGCCAGGCCGCTGCTGCGAGGCCTGGCCGGCGCCGGCGGTCCGGTGCGTCCTCATTCTTTATGGACTGCTCAGGAGCGGCAGGCCTCCCCCTGCAGCGCCCTGACCGCATTCTCGCCCAGTGGTGTGGCCGAGGCGAGTGCCAGGACTCGGGAGGGGCTGGGTGGAACCGAGCATCGGCCCGTCAACACGGCCAGGCCGCGCGATGGAACGAACGCCGGGCCAGGTCAGCGCCCGGGGACCCGGAGGGCTGCCTTCCAGGGGTCATCTGCCCTTCCAGCTGCAGCTTCAAAGCACGAGGGTGATTCACGTTGAGACGCGGGACCCTAAGGGGGGCGAAGGACTGGAGGGGGGCACCGTCCACCCACACAGCAAGGCTGGCTTTACAGCCAACACGCAGTTTGCCACTACTGCGCCCTTTGCATTAGTCACCCTGGGTGGCTGCACATTGGATGCCGCCACTGCACAGAACATTTCCGGAACTGCTTTGGAATTTCCTTCAGGGTCAGTTTAGCAACCACCCAAGGCACCATTTATAACTCGATCACACCCTATTTTTCTCTGACCATCATTTTCCAACTTGAGCACCCACGCTGCTCACTGGACTCAGCTCCGATTGGCTTCTGCCGGTTTGTAAAAATTACATCCACCTTCAAATGATGCTTTCAGAAAGAAACATCCCAGGAATGAGGAGCCTCCGGGTAGGAGTAAACAGCAGCACCTGTGAAATAGGGTCTTGTCCAAAACTGACCTGATCTGATAAGCTCTAGGTGTAGCCACCAATTTACTGGAAATAGAGAACAGAGGAACACGCCAAGTGATACCATGGGGAAACAACTGCCCAAGGATCAACTGTGGGAAACACTGCATGGCAAACATTATTTATTGAATAAATTCTAAAGGAAAATAGGGAGGAGGACCTAAAAGAGCCTGGGAGATCCTTGAGCCATACACTTATGATTTGTAGGCTTTTGTCTATATACAGTATACTTCAAAACTTTTCAGAGAGGTGCACCTGGGAGGCTCCGTCAGTGAAGGGTCCTACTCTTGATTTCGGCTTGGGTCATGATCTCACGGTTCGTGGGATCGAGCCCCACGTCAGGCTCCTGCTTGAAAGTCAGTCTCTCTCTTTCTCTGCCCCTCCCTCACTCACACTCCTGCCCACACGCTCGCTTTCAACCATTTAAAAAAAAAAAAAACAGATCTGAGACATTGACCAGTTGCAAGATATGAACCTTATTTCTGTCTTGATTTTCACCAATAAAATAAACTCTTATGAAATCAGGGAGTTGAAACACTTCGAACATGTAACAATAACTAAAAAATAATTTGGTATAATAGCAACCATTTTTCAAAGAAGCCCTATCTCTTAGGGATATATCCTGAAATCTTTTGCAGTGAAACGATGTGGTGTTGGAAATTACTTTCACGATAATCTAGGTGGGGAGAGGAAGGGGCAAGGGCTTAGATGAAATAAGATTGGTCCTAAATCGATAATTGTTCATTGTATGATTCTGTCCTCTTTTGTCATTTTGTCATTGGTTCTGTCATTGGTCATTTCAAAATGACCAATGTTTGAGTTACCACATTTGAAATGACCAATAATAAAATGGTTTTCACACACACAAAAAATGGCTTGTCAGCACTGAGCCTGGCAAAGCAAGACATAATCACAAAAGAGGTATTTTGAAGATGTCTCAAAGAATAGCATCATTGAGGTACACGAACAGACTCCCGAGAAAAATACTTGGAAGCAAACCCTTGTTTAGATGTATCTATTATGGTAGGTTTGACTGTTTTCAAATCAATTTTATTGGGCAAAAGCCCAAAACCCACAAGGAACTCTACTGAGCGACTTACTACAGAGTTAAATGCAAAGATCCAGTCTGTCTTTTGCAGCACACGTGCGCGGAGCCCTTATTTTGTGATAGACACTGTGTGAAGCGTCAAGATGGGTACAGTTGTGGGAAGGAAAACGGAGAAGTGTGGGGGTCAGCTCTGGCTGCCGGTGACCAGGACCCCCAAGTAAAAGCGTGACAAAATAGCTTACGTCCCTCTCAACGAATGAAGTCCAAGGCTGGTGCCTCATTCCTGGAGATCCATCGCTGATGCCCCCAAAGGACCACGGGAATCACAATCACGTGCTGATGACCCAGGGAGATTAGCGGCCTCCAGCAGGGAAGAGCTCCGTCCTAACCAGTGGGCGTGGAGACACTCGTGATGTGTCACCTTGGCGGGGGGGGCGGGGGGGGCGCGAATACTTCAGGGTATGTGGGTCTTGGCCTAAGTGCTCACGGCGGGGCTCTGAAAGCTGGGACCAAGAAGGACGAGGTCAACTCGAGGTGACAGAGTTGTGGAGACCTGGGAGGCCCAAGAGGCAGAAGGTCTTGAGGATTCGAGTCTTGCTGCGTAAACGGCTCTCTGATACACAAGCGGTTTGCCCAGGTGACAGATCATCCCGGGAGAGAGGGAGAGAGACAGCATGAGCAGGGGAGGGTCAGAGAGAGAGGGAGACAGAATCTGAAGCAGGCTCCAGGCTCTGAGCTGTCAGCACAGAGCCCAACGCAGGGCTCGAACCCACGAACCGTGAGATCAAGACCTAAGCCGAAGTCAGGCGCTTAACCGACTGAGCCACCCAGGCGCCCCTGGAGCGTTCTTATTAACAAGCTCCTCCGGCATTGTCACCTCTCGTTTGGTGGACGGAAGCCTTGACAGGGAACCTGGGATGGAAACCAAAGAGTCCCAAGTTCTGGCATCCACAGAGAGACCCTCTGGTGCCTTTGGGTTGCTCGGCGGAGTGTCCACTAGAGCCCGAATCTAAAGGTCCTGTTCCATGCGGCCACCTCTGGCCGACGTGTTAGGATGTGGCATCGCTGAGCTGCCCATGCCTGCCTGGGCACCAACACGGAGGCCGTTACGTCTTCCCCAACGGGATTCACCTGAGCTGGGGGCTTTGCCACTGTCCCTGGGGCCACATCTTCCCCACCGCTCTTAGTGCACTTTCAGGAGTCATTCTAACAAGCGCATGGGAAGTTGGTGACACCCAGAGGTTCGGGGGTATGGTTTAAGGGGAGGGTCATTGCGGGGAGACGCTGGGAGGCAAGTGACAGCCTCCACTCAAATTTCAGCCTGCGGAGCCCAAGCTCTTCCCCACAACAGCCAAAGAAACAGGAAATAAGATCCGAATGATCCATTTGAATGTGACTCGGAGGGTCACTTAAGCGTCCAGGCTGCGCGACAGGGCCAGTGCCATTCATGCTCCAGTGGCCCCATCCACCCTGGCGTTCCGTCCTTTGCACACTGTTCAATCACAGGGACATGTCCGGGCTCCTCTGGAAGAGATTACTTTCTCCTTTGGTGGCAAAGGACAGCCTTGCAAAACATGGCAGATTCTCCTGACACGGGCCACCTGGCAAAGTCTCCAGCCTGGAGAAGTAGCGGGGAGGTAGGCTCGCCCCGCCAGGCACAATTTCCTAAGTGAGCTCTGGCAGTCAGCCAGCGGCCTCGAGCTGATGCCATTGCATCATTTCCAACCCGGGAAAACTTGAGGCCAGGACGTCAGACCTGCAAAAGTTATCATCCGACCTTACCCATTTCTAAAATATTTCTTTGCAATCTGGAGAGGGCAGAGCTCCTGTTTTCTTAATTGGTTTCGCCGCCGGAAGTCGTCCCCCTTCCAGGGCACTCTGATGCTGTTGGCAGAATATCCTCTGTCAAAACCACAAACACAAACTCACCCCTTCGCTCAAAAACTGCACTGACAACAGAAATCAATGTAAGCGTCGAAGCCTGCCGTCCGAGGTCTTCTGCAAATTGTCTCCGGCTTTCCTTTGTCCAGAATGATTTTATTTCCATCTCTGGTCTGTTCACTTATTCATCCCTTTGTTAACTAGGCAAACATTTATTCAGCTGCTTAATTTATTCAGACACCATCTCTGGCATAGGAGGGTGGGAAGATACACCACATAAAAGCAGATTTTCCTTCCAGGTGCTCAGCCTACGGCATAGGACAGACGTGGAGATGGCAAAGATGTAACTGCTGACTTCTACAGCCCTTCCTGAAGCCCTCCTTGTCACCTTTTCTTTTTCTATGTGCTCATGTGCTTGACATTTCCATGTAAGGCAAGCTATCTTCAATGAGATTGTAAAAGAATCAGGACGGGGGTGCCTGCGTGGCTCGGTCGGTTAAGTTGACTCCGATCATGATCTTACGGTTTGTGGTTTCGAGCCCCGTGTCGGGCTCTGTGCTGACAGTGTGGAGCCTGCCTGGGATTCTCTCTCCTTCTCTCTCTGCCCCTCCTCCACCCACTCATATGCTCGCTCTCTCTCTCTCTCTCTCTCTCTCTCAAAATAAATAAACTTAAAAAAAGCATCAGGTCTGTGTCTCATCAAATTGTAAGTTGCTTGGATCCTGGGGCCACATGTACTCATTTTCTTCCACCTATCATGGCACCTGGCGTTTTTCCAGAATCCTATTAAATATTGGTTGGTTTGAAATCATGAGCCGTACATTAGGCATTTATTCTTTTTTTTATTTTTTAATGTTTATTAATTTTTGAGAGACAGAGCACAAGCCAGGGAGGGGCAGAGAGAAAGAGGGAGACACAGAATCGGAAGCAGGCTCCAGGCTCTGAGCTGTCAGCACAGAGCTTAACACGGGGCTCGAACCCGCGAACTGTGAGATTGTGACCTGAGCCAAGGCTGGCCACCCAACCGACTGAGCCACCCAGGCGCCCCCCCGGCCTTTACTGTGAGTGCAATAAGCACGTGTCTCCATCCCACGGACTGAGCCGAAGCATCCTTGGGGACGGTGTTCTCCACCCCGGTCTGTCCTCTGTGTCACCAGCCTAGGACATCTAGAGCCTAGGGGAGCAGCCTGGCTGAAGAGAATTGTTGCCCTGTGCCCTGGGAAGCACAGCGCTCCTCCGATGAGATTTAGGACAACAGAGAATGACCCGAGGCTTTTCAGCTTCCGGCTCAGAGAAATAAAAATAGCCAACCCAATCCTACTTCTTTTTGGCTTGTTTGTTTCACAAAATATAGTCCTTGCTTCTCTGCCTCCATGCAGCTGGGTGGCACTTTTCTCGTAGGCAGGACGGGACTTAGGTTAGCAAGTTGGCAGTGGGTCCCCAGGCGCCTCCTCTGCTGGTCACAGAAGCTGGAGGTGGGGTTGGCCTGGCAGGACCGATGGCATGCGATCGCGGGACAGAGCAAAGGTCACACACAAGGGGACCCTGAGTGAGGAATAAGAAGCGTAGCATCTGATGGGGCGCCTGAGGGGCTCAGGCAGTTAAGCATCAGACTTCAGCACAGGTCATGATCTCACAGTCTGTGGGTTCGAGCCCCACGTCGGGCTCTGTGCTGACAGCTCAGAGCCTGGAGCCTGCTTTGGGTTCTGTGTCTCCCTTTCTCTCTGGCCCTTCCCTGCTCACACTCTGTCTCTGTCTCTCACAATAAAATAATAAAGACATTAAAAAAATAAAAATAAAAAAAAGAAGCATAGCACTTGAAATTTGATCAACGAAGCTTCTGCCCCGAGGCCAACTATGGAAGGCCTGTTCTCAGTCTGGGGCCCAGAGCCCCCCTCCACCCCTGCCTTTCTCTGCGAAACAGATAAAAAAGAGGGCTGCCTCACACCCCAAAGTCTCCTGTCACCCCAAAGCCTTTTGAACATGGAGCGGGAGGGGGGAGTGTTTCCGTGCAATTCCTTATTTGGGGCGCCACCCACAGCCAGGCATCCTACAGCTCTGCCTCCAGAATGTTCTGTGACCTCCCGCTGAGAACCACATCTGCTCATTTCACACCTCGCTGAAAACCCCATCTCTCAGCCCTTCCCACCTGACTGAACCATCTCTGTGGCCCAGAGCAGCGTTGAGGATCTTTCTCTTCCAAAAGGGGGAAAAAACTTTTTGTAATTGGATGTTGATGAGATTTGGTGTCAGAAAATGTTTCTCCCAGGGTTGTCAAGCTCAGACGAGAAAATGTGAAAACCTTTTGTAAACGGTTAAGGCTCTATATAAAGGCTTCCCACAGCCAGACACACCTTCAGCCCTGCCTCGGGAACGTTCCGTAACCGTAGATCAGCATGACCCTGCCTGCCCTCTGGTCGGTCACCAATATCATCCTCTGTGTATTCCGAGAAGCCCTTCTCCGTCTGAAGTTTCCCCCAAACAGAAAAATACTAAAGAGCACGGATCAAAGGACCAGTGTTCGCTCGAATGGCTGTAAGCACAGACCTGACCTCTTTCTCGGTAAACTGCCTCCGATAATTATAAGCCAGATAGGACTTGAAGGAGTCGGGGAATGCAGGCGGAGAGGGCCCCCTCGCTTAGCTGGCCACAGCCGTCCCGGTCACCCTCCAAGTTCAGAGTGCTCACTCTGCTCTAAAGGTCTAACGTGTAAATGCATAAATGTCCCTACCAGGGACCTTGTCTCCCAGCCCCGCCTCCCATGGTGGCCTCGGTCTGTCCTGTGCCCCTGCCAAGTCGCCAACGGCAGCCAGTTGCCTCCAGGCGATTGTGGGGGGCGGTTCTACGGCTCCCCAGAAACCGCGCTGACGCAAAACCAAGAGCCCGTGTGACCTTCCTCCATACCCCCTGGGGACACAAGGTATAGGTTTGAACTTTACACAGCAGGGAAAGGAGACTTTTTACCACCAGGCTCAGGAAGCACCCAAAGCCTGAGGACAAAGGTGTCCCTGTCCTTGGTGACAAGGCTGACCTTGTTCAAAAGTTCAGCACATGCACCAGGAAGAGAGCTCCGACCACAGGCAGGGACGCAAAGCACTTCCATGGGGACCAGCGCCTTAGCACCTCAGAGTCTTTCAGGCCCCCCTAGGGTGCTGGCACCCTACTCGGAAAACCACGGACAAGGACGCCCTGCTGTTTAAACCCTGCAGAGAATTCAGAACTTTGGGGCCAGCTGACCGTGCCTCCCTTCCCAGAGGACATCTAAACACGGTGCCCTCTTGAATTTAGTTAAATTAAGAGCTCCGGCCAAGGGGCGCCTGGGTGGCTCAGTCGGTTAAGCGCCTGGCTTCAGCTCGGGTCATGATCTCACGGTTCGTGGGTTGGAGCCCCGCGTCGGGCTCTGTGCTGACAGCTTGGAGCCTGGAGCCTGCATGGGATTCTGTGTCTCCGTCTCTCTCTGACCCTCCCCCACTCATACTCTGTGTCTCTCTGTCTCAATAATAAATAAAAACTTTAAATAAAAGAGCTCCGGCTGAGAACAAAACAGCTCCTCCTCCCCCGCCACCCACCAACTACACCAGGAACGCACTAGAAACTTCACACACGTCCTCACAGATCCTCCTATGGGCCCATTTTACAGGTAGGAACACCAAGGGTACACACAGGGACAGTAACTTCCAGGGACTCTGAACTGAACACTGACTCCAATGCTCACAAGGGTATATACGTTGCATTAACTTCTCTCTGTTTTGCTCTGCATTTTGTTCTTCCTTCCAGCTCCCCAGTTTCCAGATTTGCATGCTCAGGTGTCACGGTGAAACGCCCATCCCCTGTAAGCACAGAAGGCACGTGAAATGCCAGGTGGTGTCCCCCTGGCCCTGCGTGAGCGCCTGATGGACCTGGATGCCCGGGCCCCCTTGGATATTCTGCTGAGTGTTGCTGAGCCAAGAACATGTCTGGCCTTAAAGTATTTCCTTAGAAGCCCCGAGGAGCAGCTTAAACTGTCCTGACTTTTAAATCCTTTAACTGACAAGCGGCAGTAACCGTATGGCTTTTCAACTCCCGTTTATTCTTCCAACTGTCTATGGTTCCGAGATTGATAATCACGGAGCTCCTGAGTGCCCAGCACATGACGTAATTAAGGGAAGAAACACAACACAACGTTGCCAGCTAGGGATGAAGTTCAAGTTTCAGAATGCTCAGTCAAGTTAAAGGTACTCTTAATTCGGCGAGAATAATGGGAAGAGTTTTCTTTTTCTTTTTCTTTCTTTCCTTTTTTTTTTTTTTAAGTAATCTCTACACCCAGCGTGGGGCTCAAACTCCAACCCCGAGATCAAGAAGGGCACGCAGAGCAGACCCCGCGACACGCTTCCGCCAGAGCCCTCAACAGCAGGTCCAACCACACGAGGGTAATTTTAACCTTTTAAAAATCAACGTAATGATTTATTTATTTTATCATTATTGTTCATTTTATTTTTATTTTTTTATTCATTTATTTATTTTTGAGAGAGAGAGATGGAGTGTGAACAGATCAGGGGAGGGACAGAGGGGCGGGGGGGGCGGGAGGAGACACAGAATTGGAAGCAGGCTCCAGGTTCTGAGCTGTCAGCACAGAGCCCGACGCAGGGCTCGAACCCACAAACCATGAGATCACGACCTGAGCAGAAGTCGGGTGCTCAACCGACTGAGCCACCCAGGTGCCCCCGTAACTTTTTAAATTATAAAACAATACCTGCCACAGTGGACTGCCTACGGGGCCCCCATTTCCCCATGTCTTCTCTCCTAACACCCCGACTTGGTTCAGCCATTTGCTCCCGTCTGCGTTCCGGGGTCCAGGGCCAGCTGGGCGCTGCACCGGCCCCAGCAGGTAGACCAGGTGAGTCTAAGGCGTCCCTTCTCCCCAGGACCGCTTCAGGAGTGACCATGTCCCCCGCTCTGACCAACGAGACCTGCAGGGGAGTCTGCCGGGGAGCTCTGGAGAAGGAGACACCAGACAGAAGTCGCCGATTTCTGTGCCTGGCACTGTTGTGCCTGCGCCGATTCCTGGCGCTGCTAAGGTGGGGCCGTGTGCGGAAGGGCAGCCAGCACTTGGTGGGGAGGATGCTGGGGCCACAGGGAGGAAGTGGAAGGAGCAGGGGGAGTCTTTGGTGACATGTCCGTGTCGTGCGTGGGGCCCGCCTTCTGTTGACCTGCGGTCCTGTGAACCCATCAGCGTCCTCACTGGGGGACGCAGTTGGAGGAAGGGTGCGTGTTCCTCGTGGCTGAAAGCCGCTTGAGCACATGCGACCTTTAGAAGCCTGTTTGGGGGTGCCTGGGTGGCTCAGTCGGTTAAGCGTCCGACTTCAGCTCAGGTCATGATCTTGCAGTTCGTGGGTTTGAGCCCCGCATCGGGCTCTGTGCTGACCGCTAGCTCAGAGCAGGGAGCCTGCCTTCGGATCCTGTGACTCCTTCTCTCTCTGACCCTCCCCTGTTTGCGCTGCCTCTCTCTGTCTCTCAAAAATAAATAAAAACATTAAAAAAAATTTAGAAGCATGTTTAAAGGCAGAAACACGTGTGGAAGAAAATAAAAATCACCTGCGATGCCGCCATGTCATAGTAACCACGGTGCGGGTTTCGGTGCTCCCCGGTCACCCGTTGGCCGTGCTAATTTTGACGTGTAGTTACATGAGGGCTACGCTCGCTGCCTGTAAAAAATTCCAACGGTGCAGAAAGGAGAGAGCTGCCGTAACCCCTTCCTCTCCGTGGCGGACCCTTCGTGGTGCTTCCCGAGCCGGGAGCTGCTCCTGACTGGTGGAGACCCACAGAGTCTGCTAAGCCCGTAGGTAAACTGCAGTGTGCCTCAGATTGGGGGGGGGGGTGCAGAGAAGGGGAAGCCAAGAAAAAGAGAGGGAAGGTGGGGGGTTAGGCGGGGAGCTTCTGCAGGGGTGACAGAGTGGGGAGATCCGGGGCTTAGAGCGAAGGCATCGGGGTTCACATTCCCCAGTCACAGCTGGAGGCTGTGCGGGCTCAGGCAGGACCCCACACTGCTCGGAGATGAGGGGCTCATCTGTAAAGCAGGAATAATAAGGCCTAATAGAGCCGTTGCAAGGGTTGGAGCTAACGTCCACAGTGGGGCCATTGTTCAACATACTTGTCAACTTCCCATCTCTCTTTCTAGACTCTTCTACCATATCCCGAACATCCTTTTCCTGGCTCTCTGCTGTCCTCACTCCAACTGTATCAGCCCGGGGTTCTTTTTTTTAAATTTTTTAATTTATTTTATTTTTAGCATTTATCTTTGAGAGAGAGAGAGGGAGAGAGACAGACAGAGTGCAAGCTAGGGAGGGGCAGAGAGAGGAAGACACAGAATCCAAAGCAGGTTCCAAGCTCTGAGCTGAGCTCCATGCGGGGGCTCGAAATCACGAACTGCGAGATCATGACCTGAGCTGAAGTCGGAGGCTCAACCGACTGAACTCCCCCTCCCCTCCCCCCTCCCCGCAGGTTCCCCCAGTGGGGGGCTCTTAGTTGCAGACAACAGACTCCACTGTGGCTGGTTCCAGCCAAAGGGGGTTCAGAAGGGGCAGGGCGCTCCTGGGGTTACTGAGTGAGTCAGCGGGCTTTCACTAACAACGCACTGCCCCCGCCCCTGGCCCCCCACCCCCGGTCACACTCACCGAAGGGGCCGCACCAGGATCAGGAAGCTCCCAAGTCAGGACGTTGCTACCTTGCCCTCGTCCCCAGAACCGGGCTCGCCCTGCCACAATCCACCCAACAGACCCGCGCCCTGCCCCCCCCCCCCCACCTGAGTGCTGACTAAAGCCTCCCGTGGGAGCTCGCCATTAGCCGGATCTAGATCACACCTCCGAGCGCCAGCAGGTCTTACATTTCTACGCTGGAAAGGGGACACCCGCAATCTGGAAATCTGAGCGCAATCCGTGGGCGGAGGGAGGGGCAGACCGCCGGGGCAGCCTCAGATTGTGGGGAGAAGATCAAGGTCACATGCTTGGGAGGCACGCACCAGCTTCCCTGTCCACGGGCGGTGACGTTGTGACGTGTGTGACACGTGTGACCCCGGCCGAGCTCAGACGTGAGAGGCGAAGCCAGGAGATCTAAGAGGCCATTCCTAGCGGTGCAGGTTTGTGGGGTCCTGCACATCTCATACTTTTAAGAACACGCTTGGACGGGGTTCAGGACATGGTACCCCAAATATGGCATCTTGGCACGTTCAATATTGCAAGCTAAAGGAGTTTG
Organism: Mungos mungo; assembly: GCA_004023785.1. Lineage (NCBI taxonomy): Eukaryota > Metazoa > Chordata > Mammalia > Carnivora > Herpestidae > Mungos > Mungos mungo. The sequence goes on from PISW01007763.1 coordinate 58,267, forward strand.
AGAAGACAACCGAAGCAGGAAGTCCACACCGACCTTCCTCCGATTCTCCCTGACACAGGTCATAAAATCCTGACACGAGGGGCACCTGGGGGGCTCAGTCGGTTGAGCATCTGACTCTTGATTTCAGCTCAGGACTTGATCTCAAGGTCGTGAATTCAGGCCTCACGTTGGGCTCTGAGTTGGGCGTGAAGCCTACTTAAAATTAAAAAAGGGAAGGGAGGAAGGCAGGAAGGGAGGAAGGGAGGGAGGAATCCCAAAACGCCTAAGTGGCTCAGTGCGTTAAGCTTCTGACTTCAGCTCAGGTTATGATCTTGCAGTCCGTGGGTTCAAGCCCCGCATCAGGCTCTGCTGACAGCTTGGAGCCTGGAGCCTGCTCTGGATTCTGTGTCTCCCTCTCTCTCTGCTCATGGTCTCTCTCTCTCTCTCTCTCTCTCAAAAATAAATATTAGAAAAAAGAAAGAAAGAACTCCTGATGTGAGAGGCGCCCTCCTTCCGCCCAGCGCAATGGAGCCCCCTCATCTCCGACAACAGAGGGCTGCCAGGAAGAATCCCAACACACAGCCCTTGCTGAGCGTGCCCCAGTTGACCCCTCTTACCTCTTATCTTTGACCCTTCACACCCCTCCACGACCCTCCACTCCGCTTCAAACCCAGCACAAAATTGCTCTGGTTTAACTGTTTCCTCAAGTCTTCATTCCCTCGCGACAGGAGTCACCTCCAGCTTCTACTCCATAATCGTGTGTGTTTCTCTCGGCTAATGTCTTTGTCGGTTTAATTTTCAGGCCTCGCCGGGGACCTACGGGGAGTCCTGGAAGAATTCTTCCTCCCTGCGCCTGTCCACTCCAATCACCAGCCGATGAAATCTCGGGCCGTGTAACAAATGAGCCGAAATTGTTTTCTGTGCGGGCGGGAAGGGCAAACGCAGCCTGAGGGGGAGTGCGGCCTGGGGAAGGTTCCCACCGTCACATCTCTGACGCTGTTCCTGGTTTTCTAAGCTGCTGCCTCTCTTCCCTGGCATGGGCTCAGAACACGTCTACACAGGCTCTAATTTGTCTAAAGATCCCAGCCTTGCACCGGAGCAAGGGAGGCCAGCGGCTGTGAGTGCGGGCCGGCTTCTCTAATCCAGGAACCCCCCCTCTCCCCCAACAACAGAAGGATGAAGGGTCACCGTGTCAGGGCCCCGCGGGACAAGCCAGCCTGGCTCTCTTCTCAGGGATGAAGATGCTCCTCATGGCCTGCGCTTGGACGTGATATTTTGCATTCACTCAACCTAAGTGACATTCAGCAAATACTCCATCATCCTGCAGGCGGCTGAAAGAAACTTTGCTTCCTGTCCCGCCAGAGAGCTGGCGTCCTTCCCCCGTCACCTCTCCCACACGGTACAGGCCCCTTTGTGAGCTTCTCCTCCAGCGACTGCGGTGATTTGAGCCTCGGTGTTTCTTTTTTTTTTTTTAATGTTTTTTAAATTTATTTTTGAGAGACAGAGAGAGACAGCGCGAGCAGGGGAGGGTCAGAGAGAGAGGGAGACACAGAATCTGAAGCAGAATCCAGGCTCTGAGCTGTCAGCACAGAGCCTGACATGGGGCTCGAACCCACAGACCGTGAGATCATGTCCTGAGCAAAGCCGGACACTCAACTGACTGAGCCACCCAGGTGCCCCTTGGTGTTTCAACTCCTGATAGAAGCACGTGTTTCTTCCACGGACAGAAGCCCGGAAATCACCCACGACCCCTAAGGAGAGGCAGCCACATGATCTTCTAGTCTCTATTTTCCTTCCCCCACCGCTGCACACGGAGGCTCATTTTCCTGGCTGTTAATCTAGCTCGTGGGACCCTGCTTCGGAAGGCAGCGAAGCCAGCGAGGCTGTCATCTTGTGGAGGAGGGTGGATGGTTACTGGAAGGTGCTAGTCATTTCTTGCCTGTTCCAGACCCCGCGGGATTACCTTGCCCGTCAAAGCCTGCGCTCGCTGCGTAAGAAGATAGGAACCCTGTTCCAGGGGTGACGCTCAGGGCACGGGGTAGCGACGGCAGCCTGTCTCTGTGTCGCCTGCTTGCGTGTCTGCACGCGCATGAGAGCAATTACGCGAAGGAGGCTCCCGAGCTGCGGACTTATAACCTTGACTTAGGATACACGACCTTCGCCGGCCGCGGCCAGGGCTCTCCTTGGGTCAAACGCCGTCCCTGGACCGGCAGCTGGAAATGCCTGTCCTTTGTTACCTTTGGACTTAGTGGCGCCCGGGATTGTGTTCCAGGAGAGAGAAGTGTCCATTGTCACTTGGAAAGTGTGGGGCTCAAAGGACAGTCTGACGTGGGTGGAGACAAATGGGCCTCACGCACATTCCTTCCCTTCTGGCTCTTCTAATTAGGGTGGCAGGTGTCCCGGCCGGCCCCTGACAGTCTCCGGGTAAGCCGGGTGACTCAGAGGAATTCAGGAGTCTCAGAAGTGACCTGGTTGGATGATACGTTTTAGGATCGGCGGTTTGTAATTGTCGAGAAGAGGAAGACGAGGCCTCTGTAGAGACGGACGCCCTTGAGAGCCTGCCGGGGAAAAGGGCGCTCGGTTGAAGAAAGAAGCAGCTTTCCCAAACCCTCCCAAAGAGCGCTCCGTGACGCCCACCCTCCGAGGCTCCGAGCAGCCGCACCCCCCGGTTCACCTGGCACCGGGGTGACCGCGCTGAGCCGGGAGGACCTGCTGGCTTCTCAGTATGATCAGAAAATCCCGTTACCCCTGCCTTCCGGCTGACCCCACAGGTGCCCCAGATGAAAGGCTGGCCTTGCTGTTGGGCCTCCAAGTCTCAGGCCTTCCGGTCGTAGGTTCAAGAGCACATCAGTTCCAGGCTGGTGCAGAAGCTCTCGGGTTTAGGGTCTCCTTCCCAGGCTGGGTCCTATCACGGCCCATTCTGCTGTTCCACATAGATCCTCACCTACAGAGACGGGACTAAGAGGGAGGGCCGGGCAGGGGTCTTCAGAGTCTCAAAGATCTGACACTGTCCCCACCCCCACCCCCAACTTAACCTTTTGCTTCCAGCTCCACGGTAATGAAGGCAGACCTAACCCCTCAGCCCTAAGATGCTTCCTCGTGCAGGAGACGGCCAAGGCCAATACGGGGATGGCTTCTCCTGAGCGATCGCAGGGGATGGACCCACTCCGTGCAGAAAATTCCCTTCTGGGGCTCGATCCATGAAGCTACTCTATAATTCATCAGCTCTGTCTAGAAGCTGTGGAACACATCGATCACCATTAGGCTGTCAAAACATCCATTCAGCCGGCAAGAATAGCTTATTAGAGTTTTTAAAAATACCAGTCTTCTGCAAAGATGCTGGTCGGGTCTCTGCCTGCACCCACAAAAGTGCCTTTGCACACAGATTACTCCACTAGCGTGTCCCGCGAAGGAGAGAGAGAGGCCGGAACCCGTGGGAGAGGCGGTGCTCCACGGACCCAGAGGTCACCATCCATGACACGAAAAGGATGCTTAACATGTAATTTTGTGACGGTGGAGCGGTGACCCGAAGTCACGGTCGTCCAAAAACTCCGCCAGCCCCCACCCACATCCGCAGGCCACGGAGGGCAGATTCTAGAGTCAGTGATCCAGTATCTTGCTTGGTACCTTCTTGGAGGAATGGGCGGGGTTTGCGGAAAAGTCTGTGGGATTCCATGGCAGTTCCAACACACTGACACTGATAAAAATGTCTCTTCGAATTTCAAATCCAAAGCCCTGATCTTGTATGTTTGCGTTAGTTCTCAGACTTGTGAAGACAATGTGAAAACAGTAATCAAAGTGCTGGATTTCTGGGGCGCCTGGGAGGCTCAGTCGGTTAGGCAGCCGACTACGGCTCAGGTCATGATGTCATAGTTCGTGAGTTTGGGCCCCGTGCCGTGTCGAGCTCTGTGCTGACAGCTCACAGCCTGGAGCCTGCTTCCGATGCTGTGTTTCCCTCTCTCTCTGCCCCTCCCCTGTTCATGCTGTGTCTCTGTCTCTCAATAATAAATAAGTATAAAAAATTAAAAAGAAAACAAAATACTCGATTTCTTTTTTTTTTTTTTTCATGCTTATTTATTTACTGCGGAAGGGGAGGGGCAGAGACAGGGAGAGAGAGAATCCCAAGCAGGCTCCACGCTGATAGTGTGGAGCCCGATGTGGGGCTCGATCCCACGAACTGTGTGCTCATGATCTGAGCCGAAATAAAGAGTCAGACACTCAACGGGCTGAGCCGCCTGGCGGCCCTCAGAATCCCTGATTTGAATTTAACTTTGCCCCAGGAGCCAAGTCCATTGTGCTGTGGCCTGAGGACCTGCTGTTCCGGGAACCACACGCCTTGTCTCTTTCTGGAACTTTGAGCCTCTCCCTCCTGGAAGGGCTTTGGTCCCAGTATCTGCTCTAAGAAATCCTGCGCCATCCCTCACAGCTCAGTCCCCCAGAGTAACACCCAGATGCTACGGTCAGAACTAATTCCTCTTTCCCCTGCACTCGGGGTCGGGAGTGTGGCTCACACAGCTATTCAAGGTCTCATAAGACCCTGCCTTACGCGGGGGCACCCGGTGGCTCAGCTCGGGTCATGATCTCACGGTTCGTGGGCTCAAGCCCCACGTCGGGCTTTGCACTGGCAGCATGGAGCCTGCTTTGGATTCTGTCTCCCTCTCTCTCTGCCCCTCCCCTGCTCATGCTCCCTCACTCTCAAAAATAAATCAAAATATTGCAAGAACCCCCCAGAATGGGCTCTTTTGCACCTTCACAGAAAAGTGAATTTTTGTAGGGTTTACAAAAGACATACGAGTCAAAACTCTTTCTTTTCATGTTCTTTACGGCACAATGAACCGACTTCAAAACAGGGTTTGACAGAGGGGATGTTAAATATAAGTGTTCCTGCTTTATTCTGCCAAGTACTCCCAGATCCTTGGGAAACACCTCCCACGACCTCTCCCGGTGCTGATTTTGTTCCTTTTTCATTTAGGAAACAGTGACTTGTTTTCTGGGTTTTGAAAAGCAGAACATGCCACTTGGGTTGCATCAGCTCACAGGGTGGTCAGAGCGAACAGTGCCCCCTCCCTGAGAGGCGGGCCCAGAGCGAGGGCCCCAGAGCCATTCCCCCCCTCACGCAGGGTCTGATTCCCAAAAAGGGTCTGAAACAGGTGGGGGTCCCTGAGGAAAGCTCTCCAGCCCAAACTGAGCCGCCAAGGCCAAGGGCCTGGAGCCCTTGGCAGGTCACACGCCCACAGAAACGCTCTGCCTCCCAGTCCCCATGTGAAAAACCCACATTTGCATTTAGCAGACTATTTGCAACGGATGGACGGCAGAAGCAGGAAAGAGCTGGAAGGGGGTGGCTTTCTGGAGTGACTGATTCAAGGCAAAACAAGAAAACAGATCCGAAAGTAGGACCTGAGACCTTTGTTCCAGCGGTTGGTGGCGGTGGGCTGCCCACGGGGACTGAGCGGCCTGACGTTCGTGCCTGACTCCCGAACCAGGAGGCGGGGTGGCGGGAAAGGAGAGGCCCCTAGGACTTCTAGGATGATGGCACTTCTCACAGATATCCAGGGGGTCCACGCCGTCTCGCGAGAACGGTCTCGCTTAGGGCACCTGGGGGGCTCAGTCGGTTAGGCGTGTGACTTCTTCTCAGCTTACGATCTTACGGTTGGAGAGTTCGAGCCCCACTTTGCTTCGGGTGAGCCCTGTTTCTCTCTCTCTCTCTCTCTCTCTCTCTCTCTCCCTACCCCCCCTGTGGGATTCTCTTTCTCTCTTCTCTCCCTCACTTGCGCCCTCTCTTTCTCACAATAAATTAAATTTAATTTAAAAATTTTTTAAATAAAATAAAATTATAAAAAGGTCCCACCAAAGGCGGGATGGCATGAACAGTGGGATCTCCCTCCGATCCTGGGACTATTTTAGGTCTGAGTTAGATAAGAGGTTGGGTTCACAGCGGATCTAAGGCCTGAAGCGGAAATGGTAAGAACCGGAATCTCACGTTTAACTGTGTGGCTCTCACGGGAAGCACGGAGGCCTGGAGGATCTTGATTCTGACTAGCCGTGTGTCCCAAAGACGGCGGGATGCTGAGCCTGGCAGTATTTCAGGGAAAGAAGGCAGAGAGACAGATCCGCCCCCCACCCCCTCCCCGGGCTGGTCTATCTTCTTCACTAGTTCATCTGCTCTGCTGCTGCAGGTGCATTTTCGGGTGCATTCAGCCTGTGGCCCAGAAGGTACCCAAGAACAGGGAGGGGGTGGGGCTGGCAGGGACTTCCCAACTCCTGGGTCCTGTGGTCAGAGGCCGGGACAGGAGGGCGGTGACGGGACAACCTTGCTGGGAAAAGGAACATCAGAGAATCGTGATTCTTAGTTTCACGTATTTAAAAACCCTCCGGTGTGAAGCATCCTTTTATTTCAAAATTTAAACCTTAAAGTTTGATCAGAGTTTTAAGCAGAAAAGCTGTTTTTCTGGCTAAGAGGATTGCTCTTGCGTGCCCGGAAATGCAAGAGTCCCCAAGGGCAGTGACAATGGGCGGTGCTCTGCTCAAGGCTCAAGTGCTTTTTAGTTCTTTTTTTTTTTTTAAATGTTTTTTATTTATTTTTGAGAGAGAGAGAGAGAGACCATGCGAGCAGGGTAGAGTCCGAGAGAGAGAGAGGGACACACAGAATCGGAAGCAGGCTCCAGGCTGCGAGCTGTCAGCACAGAGCCCGATGCGGGGCTCGAACCCACGGACTGTGAGATCATGACCTGAGCTGAAGTTGACGCTCCACCGACGGAGCCCCCCAGGGTGCCCCTCAATTGCCCCTTTTTTTTTTTTGTCTCTGGCTGCTTCCAACATTCGGTTAATGTTGAGAATGGTGCCAAGGGCGCAGATCCGCAGCCTGGTCCTCACGCTTGGTTCCAGCCACTTATCAGAGACTGTCTCCCGCCGAGAAAGAGTTGTGTCCTGACTGTCCCAGGAGCCAGGCTGCGGCCTCTCCCGGCCACCAAGGAGGCGTTTCCTCTCCCAGCGCAGTCCGCCGGCATCTGATGCCTCCGGCGGGCAGGTCACGGCCAAGAGCTTCGTGTTCCAAGACAGGAACCTTTCTCCTGCGTTCTTTGGAAGACGAAGAAAGTTTCTCAACGCAAACCAAGCGGACGCCTCTCTCCCGGGGAACGTGATCGAAGTTGACAGCGCATGCTTTGCCTGCGGTTGGCCCCAACGATTGTGTCTGCCCAGAAAATTCAGGATTAGGAAGCACGGGGGAGCCCAGCGTGTCCAAGGAAAATGTTTGCGAGCTGACAAATGATGATAAAATATGACACCACTTTCAAAAAACGTGCATGGTAGGGTGTTAGCTTTTTAAAATTTTATTTATTTTTGACAGAGAGAGCTCTAGCCAGGAGAGGGAAAGAGAGAGGGAGAGAAATAGAAAGGGAGAGAGAGAGAGAGAGAGAGAATCCCAAGCAGGCTCCACACAGTCAGCACGGAGCCCGACTCAGGGCTCGAACCCTCAAACCGTGAGATCATGATTTGAGCCGAAGTCAGAAGCTTAACCCAGTGAGCCACCCAGGTGGCTTATTTCTATTTCCTGAGCACCAAAGCAGACAAATGAAACTCTTGTCATTGCCTGTCATGGGGGGGGGGGGTCAGGCACGACTGGCGTTCCGACCCCGGCACTCGCTGGCCGCAGTGCTCGGGCAGTGACCCCCTCCGGCCCCAGCGCCTGATCTGCAGGGGGCAGGAATGAACAACCAGGCCTCAGAAATCAGTTCGAAGGAGCAGTGAGTGAGGTGCAGGCGAGGAAGCAGGCGGGACACCCAGGGCGGCCGGGGTTGCTGGGTGGAGACGCTGTTTTCTGCCTGCCCCTCCCCCGTGGGTGGACGGCGCGGTCGCAGAATGGAGGAGACTCTTCACGGCTGCCCCGGAATCTCGGGTCACGGGAGCAGCTGGTTTTCTCCAGGACAGAAGGGCCCCCTTCACAGTGAATCACAGCCCCGCGGGGGATAGACCAGGGCTCGTGGCCTTCCTGCTTGTGGGACCCGGGGGGCTGTGTGGACGCAGGCGGCACTCATGGAAGTCAGCTTTGGGGTGAGGCCAGGCCACAGGGTGGGGGAGAGGGGGCCCCCCCCACCCGGGGACTGCAGGTCCCAGCCGGCTTCTTGCCCGCCTGCGGCCTGAGTGATTTCAACTTCCCCTTCCCCCGGAGGAGGGAAGTACGGGATTTCCTGGACTCCCAGCAAAGTGAGATAAGAAGAAATCCAATGAACAGGGTCCAGAAGAAGAGGGTTTTTTGGAGCTGATTGATTTCCTGCACTCTGTTTATCTCCCTGAACACAGAGCCTCCGGAGCGCATTTGAGGGTCGTCGGGTGCCCTCCCCAGGCCGGGATCACAACCCGAGCAGACAGACTCGGATCAGCACAGGAGCCATCCACACCCAGACAAGAAATCGGTGATGAGGGAGCAGGCGGCAGGCCGGGGGGCAGAGCAGCAGATAGCACCCCCCCCCCGCCGCACCGGCCGCGGGATCTGTGTGACATTCCTGGGACACTCCCGGCCACCCACGAACAGAGGAACGGGGTCTAAGTGCTGGCCGTGGCGAGTGGGAAACAGGCAGGCGAAACACTAAATTCCCTACTGTCCTTGAAACCGGCAGAGTGGCCTCCCTCTAGGAGCCCAGCTGCCTCGACGGTGACACTTTCTGGGGGCAAAAGGGAATCTTGGCTTCACATCGCCCAGACCCCGAGGATCCCGTGAATCTACTTCCTTTATCCCAACTGCCCCAGGACGTGTGCTGCCGACCCCACTCCGAGCTTAAGGCCTCCGATACGCATCTGAAGGGTCTCAGGACTCAGGTTTTATTAAACGGTAATAAACGGTGTTTTCCTAGCAACAGTGAGCCCCTCAAGTCCTGGAAACCTCGTTTCCACAATTCCTTGGAGGCCGACTCTGTCCCCGCTGCCTCCCCCCTGAGGGTGGGTAACCTGTCACCCGTCAGGACCCCAGTGCAGCCAGCCCTTCCTGCCCGCGGGTCCTGTCCCCGTGCCTTAACACACTCACCTTTTGCACCAAAGACGTCTCAAGAGTTCTCTCTTGGCCGTCGGCCCCGGACCCCAAGAACCCCACCAACACCCCAAACCTTCCTCATCGGCATGGTCACAAAGCCATCACGTCTGCTCATTATCTTTCCTAGAAGTCTTGCTTTCCTATAAGTGTCCTCCCCACCTCTCCCCACCTCTCCCCTCCTCTCCCCTGCTCTCCCCAGGAGCCCTGACTTCTAGCCTCCTTGAGACACCTTTTTCTGCGAACTGCCGAAATCTCTCTCGCTGCCAGCATGAGCCCAAATCTGCCTTTCTCTTGCTAAACTGTCTTTGTCACTGGAACCTGTAAGAGGGGACAGGAGTCCACATCTCTTTACTCCTGGTAAAGAGAAGCCGTGCAGGGACGCTTGGGAAGGACGGCGAGGTCGACTCCATCCGGGACCTTCACGATGGGACGCATGGTGGGCGAGAGAGACGGGGCCTGACTCCCGCTAACACCGCACCTGACACGGCGGTGCACGGATGGGCCTACGAGAAGGTCCGGGAGCCCCGGATACAAGCTCTCGGCACAAAGGCAGAAGAAAACAGGGTTACTGAGTAAGCATTAGAACACAGCGTGAGCAGCGCCCCCACAGGGACCGCGAACACGGAAAGAAGACGTGCCCTTGGATGGGGCCAGGTGTCTGCGGCAGGGTGCTCAGTCCTCGTGTGGGTCTGCGGTTCATCCGGTGCCGGGGGAGTCTGGCCGCCCCCTCCCAGGACTCGGAGGCCGTCAGCCTCCTCACATTTCAAAGGGAAGGCTCCCTGGGTCCACATCCCTGAGCTGGGAAACGCTGGGGCGAAGACAGCCACAAGCAGATGGACACGCCTGGGAGAAGGGCAGGGACAGAGGCGGGGAGCATGGGGACCAAGGGCGGGAGGCTCCTTCCTGGTTCCTGGACTGTTAAACAATGGCTTATTTTTACAGGGTTTCTGATCCCCTTTTGTTCTTATTGACACACAATTGACACAGAACACTGTGTTAGTTTCAGGTGTCAGCGCTATGATTCCGTGTTTGTACCCATTGCAAAACGATCCGCACACCTGTCACCCTGCCCTCTTTTTTTTTTTTTAATGTCTCTGTTATTTTTGAGAGAGGCAGCGTGAGCAGGGGAGGGTCAGAGAGAGAAGGAGACACCGAATCCGAAGACAGGCTCCAGGCTCTGAGCTGTCAGCACAGAGCCCGACGCGGGGCTTGAACCCACAAACCGTGAGATCATGACCTGAACCGAAGCTGGACGCTCCACCACTGAGCCCCCCGGGAGCCCCCTTCCTGCCCTTGTTTTCAACAGGGAGAAGGAAACCTCCAGGTTTTCAGCTGTAGTCGCCCTTTCACACAGCACAGGATTCCTGAAGCCACACTCAGGAACACCAGGAATGTCCTGGAATTCTTTCTTCGTTTCCGACTGCTTTTAATTGCCTGCGTTCTCGGAGACCAGGGAACAAGAACCACCACCGCCAGCTGGGCGTGGGGCCGCCCCTCTCTTCCTGAGGGTCCCAGACCTCGACGGCGGTGGGCCTGGCCTGCCGGAAATGACAGCACTACCTCTTGGGCTTCTGCACTGGGCTCACGCCTTCCCGTGGGAAGGAGAGTTCCCAAATGTGACAGCGCTTGCATTGGCTGGGTGAGACACAGGCAGTCACCTCCTGGTAGGAAGGAGGACAATTCCCAAAGCCACACACGTAGTTCCTAGGCCGGGAAGACAAGGTGGACTTCGTGAGCACCGCCTGATCGCTGCCAGGGCCAGTTTGCAGACCGGGCCCGTCTACATACATTGTGTTTTTAGCAGATTGTGACGGACTCTGCAAACTTATACACGAAGGTCAAATCTTGGGGTTTGCTCCAGGACCCGGCAGGAGACCCTGAACAAGCTGCTGAATTGGAGTGTCCGCTGGGCTCCGTGTCTACCTACCACCGTTAGCGAGAGCCAGCCATCGGGCATGGGGCGCTCCGGAAAGCTCCGGAAAGCCCCGGGCTGTGTCGGCTGCCTGAGCCGCAAGGCTGAGCATTTCCACTGGAAGGAAACTCCAGTCCGCAGGCACGTGTCCTGTGGGCCCAGCCTCTGCTCCGAGAACGTGCTGATGAGTCAAAACGGCTGTGAAGGGCAGAACGGACCCCTACTTAAGCCTCTTCGGCATGTTATCATAAGTTGGTTATTTTTAAGAAACCACAGTCACAAAAGCTCTGAAGGTGGAGGAGAAAGGCACCCTTTAGTAAGAGGCATTTCCTTCTAAGAGAAATCTCCACGGATGCAGGTGTCTCCAGAGATCTCTAGAAGCTCCTCGGTGGAGAAGGTGTGGACTTAGACCTGCGCCACAGCCTCACCTTGTTCGTGGTGCTTTTCCCGCCCCTCCCATGACTAATGCCCCACCCGATGTCTCCTATGTCTTTAGCTGGAGGTGGTATTTAAACCCATTTGGGGGAGTGACTCCATCTGTCCTGCCATCTTCATGGAGGCAGGCATTTCATCATTTAACTCCTGTCTTCCTCCTGGTAGTCGGCCCCGTGCCGGTTACCAGCCCAGCCGAAGAACAGTAAAGGGCAGAAGGAAACTTCTTCCGCCCCTGCAGCTTCCCGGGGTGACCTCAGCTTCACGCCTTCTCTGGTCTACTTGCCCCTCCCCGCGCCCCGGCTCTCACAATGGAAGTTTCCTTTTTGCTAAACTCTTCTGGGGCAGATCCGCGGTCAGAGAATTCTCCCTGGTGGGAACCACCCCCGCAACCATCCTTAACAAGACAGCCTCTGCTTCCCAAGTCGGGATTTCTTTTTTGACCCGGGGCGGCAAAACGGCAGAGGCCTCCGTGGGGAGACCGCGGACTCTGGAGTCGGGAGGCACAGGCCTCAGGTCCAGGGCCGCCGCTAGCTGTGACCTGCCGCGTGGGGTCGGTTTGCACTTGCTGTTCCCGCCCCCTGGAATGCCCTTCCCTGTCCATTCCCGGCCCCCGGCTCCTCGTGATTCAGCTTTCCGCGCAGACACCAACGGGGAACCTTCCCTCTCTTCCAAGCCACGCGGGGCCCCGGCCGCACCGACCGGAGCAGGAACCTTCTTCCCCCAAGGCAACCTCGTTGTGTGTTCTACGTGGTGGTGTGTTTTGTTGTGGGGGCGGGGCTGGTCTTCCCTCAACTAGAGAGTCTGCCCCCGGGCTGTAGTGCCGGTCTTGGTGCCCCTGTGTCCCCGGGGCCCAGCACAGTGCCCGCGTGTCGCCCACGTGTGTGAATGAGGAAGTGGACACTAACCCGTGACCCCGGCAGTCACCAGGGTGGCCTCGCTGAGCCCTCTCCCCTCACACGAAATGAGAAGTTCGAGGAGGTAACCTTGGCAAATTACTTGGAACCGACCAGACCTGTAAGAACTTTTGCTTCCTGTTCTCTCCATTATAGAATAGTTTCTTTTCTCCCGAATTCTGGAAAGCGTTCAAATTAACCTCAAAAGGATTAATGAGGGTAAGGTTGGGACAAACATTCTTTGTCGGGCTCCCGAACCTTCTGGCAGCCCCGTCCGGGCACGTCCTTGTCAAGACCAGTGTTAGCAGGAACCCTGCTGAGTCAGTCTCTCAGACCCGCCCTCGTTCCCCAGGTACCTGACCGGGTCCCTCATCCTCCAGCGGCCCCCAGTGAGGCCTGACCCACCCCAGGCCCGCCTCCGGCCAGAATCATCCCGCTGGGTTGGATCGCCCAGAAGCCCCTGCCCCACTCCCGCCCCCGCGCCGCGGATCCCCACTGTCCCCCCTGCATCTGGAATCCAGCCCATTCTATACTGATGTCTCCTTTTTTTACCACTTCAATCCAGTGCTGATTTTTGACACGGGGGGGGGGGGGGGAGGGATCTTATATTTCATGTGACCTTTGTTTTCCTAGGCAAACAGCAAGGAGATGTTTATCACCGTCGCCGTGGCTGTGGCTCTGCGTACGAGGCCTCACAGAACCCGGTGCATATGAGGGGGTTCAGGGTCAGGTCCCAGGCCCGGGTGCACAGACTGTAAGAAGTCATCTCCACCACGTGCTGCGTTGGGAACGTCTCCCTAATTCAGGAAATCAGCTCGTGGGGTGTATAGACGCTGCTGGTAATCACAACTGGGCCCGAGCCACACAAAGTAAACGCACACCCAAGTGGCCACCAACGGGAGACGTGCCTAGCAACCCAAAATGCCCTCCATCCCTCCTCAAAGTGTGGCCCCCAGACCTGCAGCCCTGGGAGCTGGTGAGAAATGCAGAGTCCCAGGCCCCACCCCAGCCCCGCGGCACCGGAATCTGCACTTGACAAATCCCTGGGGCCGAGGGTCGGGGGGTCGTGCCCAGGTTGTTTGTTCTTATTGTTTGTTCTTAGAACCAGAACGCAGCAAGATATGTTGTTGAGCAAGCCAGACGTGATGTCTAGGGCAAAGGGAGGGCATAAAAAACTGGTCTAGGGGCACCCAGAGCGTGCAACTCTTGACCTTGGGGTCGTGAGTTCGAGTCTCACTTGGGTGTAGAGATTACTTAACGTGACTTGGGACAGAGCCTTCTTCTGAATAAAGTCTGTTTTTACCACTTTAATCCAGCTCTGACTTTTGACAGCTGATAAAATTCATAGCCTCCCTCTGGGAGGATTGGCCTCCCTGATAGAATTTGTAAGGAATTTCTTAGGAAACCAGTTACCTACCCGTCCAGATGACTGTGAGGACCTTTAGCTGGGACTCTCTGGTATTTACTCTAACAATAATCCAACCTTCCTACCTCCCTGTAAACTACAAAATTCTAAACTGCGAATGAGCCTGTGGATTGGCCTTCTGGGGCCTCTCCCCTGGCGAGACTGTAACAAAACCGGAACAACATTCCGTAGCTGAGCGGGTCTGAAAAGTCCTTCACACACGTAGGCACCAGATGGCCCGGGCGGATTGCGTAAGGCGGCCGACCTTGCGCAAGGACAGACAGGGAGGCTGGGGGGCACGTGGGGAGGAGAGCGGGCCTCTGAGAAAAGCTCAGCCACGGAAACAGCCAGACAGCAACTCGGGGGAAACAAGAAGGAAGTGGAGGGGGTCCGGCCAGGCGAGGCCAGGAGGCGGGGGACGTTGTGGCCATGACAACGCTGACCACGAGCTGGACAGAAATCATGCAGGATGACTGTGCTGGGGAACGGGGGAGGGGAGGGGGAGCGGAGGGGGCCCGAACCCGCCAGGAAGGAAGTCAGCAGGCCAAGGCCAAAGATGACGAGTTAAAAGGAGCAGCACACGTATGTCACTCGGAAACAGGAGACCAGCAGGCCTGACGGACGGAGCCGCATTACATGGTTGGCGAGGCCCCTGGGAAGCCCAGCGCCAGGAGCCGCTATTCGGCACCGGCCTTAGACCTCTGCGCTTTAAAACCTGTGCATTGTTTTTTTTTTTTTAATTTTTAATAGTTTATTTATTTTTGAGACAGAGACAGAACAGGAGTGGGGGAGGGCAGAGAGAGAGGGAGACACAGAATCCGAAGCAGGCTCCAGGCTCTGAGCTGTCAGCACAGAGCCCGATGCGGGGCTCGAACCCATGAGCCATGAGATCGTGACCTGAGCCGAGGTCGGATGCTTAACCGACTGAGCCCCCCAGGCGCCCCTGGAGCCTGTGCGTTGTTACCTTCGGGGAAAAAACAAAGACGAACACCCAGCTTACACGGATCTCCAATGACCGGAGCAGGAACACCTTTGTTGTATTTTGGCTCCTTAACATCTTCCGTCTCCTCCGTTAACTTTCAAGGGGTGCAGCGATTTGGAACACAGAAGGCACGTGAGTGGAGAGGATTTATGGGACCTCGATCACAGCTCAGCGTTGGCTACAGGACGACCGAGGAGAATTTCCAAAGGGGCGCGTCTGCCGGAAGTTGGGCTTATGAGTGAGAGAACATTTAGAACTCTGCCTAAAATTACACTTCGAGATCGCAACTCTTTCCCCCTGATTCAATAGCGCTTTCCCAGCGACGAAATCAGGGATCCAGACCTCACCTGCCCTGGTCCGTACCCTTCAACGGCCAAGTACGAGCAGCGTTCTCTCGCGAGAGGCTGCCAAACCCTCAACGCAGCCTGGCGCCTCAAATCCTGGTGCGCGTTGCACTAGGGTCCTGATCAAAGAAAATCTGTCACACCGAGCAGGACCACCTGCTGTCACCGAGAGTGAACCCGGATGGAAAGCTGCATTAGGACACCACCCCCTTCCCAAGCACCGTGTCGTGGGACGCCTGGGTTTGGCTCAGCTCGTCCACATGATCAACACCTCCCAGGAACTGTGTGCAACTGGGACACCCTGCAAGATTCCCAACATGGAGCCCAACCCGGCAGACTAACCTTCTGCAGAACATTCTGGTGAAAAGAGGACCTGGCTGCATTAAAAACCTAAAACTGTACCAAGTTACTAACGAGAGCGGGATGGTGCGGGATTGCACCCTCTAGTGGCCAGAGAGGGAAGTTCAACACCGTGACGGGGTGACTATCTTTTAGTTCGATTTTCATTCCGTTTCCTGCCACAGGCCTTTTGTGTTCCAAGGCGATTTTTAACATTAAAACAATTACTTCTCAGGGACCATGGTTTCATGATCTACTGCTGCGCTGAGAAGTCCCGGCTCTTTGAAAGACTGGACTCCTGCCTCTACTCAACCCTGACTTCACACGATCCAAGGAAGGAAACCCGGAGATGATGAGGCCCAGGGGCATCCTCCCACGGCCTATTCTAAGTATGCGTTCTTTGGGGGAAGGCACCATTGCCGCGTCTAGGCGTCTAGGCCGGCCGGAAGGACTCCACGAATGAGTGGGAGACGGCGGGGGGCGGTCCCAGGGCTGGCCTCGGCCCCACGGAACGTTCTCCAGGGTCTCTCCCTGTGGGCTCCAGGCCTCCCTCCCTCGCCGACAGCGCCCGGCCCGCTGCGTTAGTGCGCCGAGCTGGCGGAGACCGTGGTCCCCAGGCGCAGCCGCGGAGGCGGGAGTGCAGGTTCAATATCAGGCAGGCCTGTGAGGGGAGCACTTCAGACTGAGACAAGCAGGCCTCCTGAGGGCTGCGGGGCCGCCAGGCCAGGGAGGACCGCGTGAGCTCAGCCCACGCCACCCTGCAGCAGCGCATCCCCTCCCCTGCTCTGGGCAGGCTCGTCCAGCCCACGACGTCGCAGACTGCGCCGCGTGGACCCACCGGGGACGACACCCCAGCACCCTCCTCCGCCAACATCTGTGTCAAATGGGAACGTAAGAAGGCACGGCATGTCACAGGTGACCGCTGATACGAAGCACTTCCGTTTTAGCCGTTCCCGCTCTGGAAACACCACGTTCCTGCTCAGAGGGGCCCAGAACGATCTGACGCCTCCGACAAACCTACCAAAGCAAAGGCCCACAGCCACTGTGATCAGGTGGCCAGAGAAACACCGCAGAACAAAGCAGGAAGCGGGCATCAAAACCGCGGATTATTCCAGAAATACCGACACGTGCCATGTCCCCCAGTACACACGTCTGAACATGATGTCGGTCTGGGCAACTGATACTTCCTCTCGCTGAAGGCGCGCGTGTGGAGGGCGGCGGACCACACGGAGCCTCTTGTGAGCGCCCCAACGAGGCACTAACGGGGTTAGAGAGCCCAGAGCCTGTGGCAAACCCGCCCCGGCCTCCACACTTGGCAGCAGGCAGGACCTTCCTGTCGCCAACAGCACCTTGCAGCCCAGGGCCCGCCCGCGAGCAGCAGCTGAAACACAGGGAAGGCTCCGAAAGCCCGAGAACGTGGATCAGCTGAGGCATCTCAAGGGCTCCTGAGCGGCTCACAGACTCCACCCAGATGCCCCGGTCATCAGTGTCCCCATTTTACTAAGCGACAGGGAAGTGGCCTGGCTGAGGTCACAGCGCGGACCAGGGCACAGCCGGGATGGGGGGCTCTCTGGGCCCTTTGGTGGGAAGGCACTTCCGGGGCCGTCTGGACGGACATTTCCCTTGGTGGTCCCCACCTCCCCCCGGATCTATAGTCTCGGACCATCGATCCGTCATAAAGCCCACAGAGTTCTGAAGTTCCATCCCCGGCTTCGCCAGGCACTCGCGGCCAGACCCCCTGTCACTTGACGGGATGAGGGGGGGGGTGGTGAGAGGATGTCAAGAAACCCACCAAGTATGGGGGCGCCTGGGGGGCTCAATTAAGTGTCTGACTCTTAATTTCCACTCAAGTCATGATCTCACGGTTCATGGGTTCGAGCCCTGCATCAGGCACTGATGCTGACAGCTCAGAGCCTGGAGCCTGCTTCCGATTCTGTGTCTCCCTCTCTCTCTGCCCCGCCCCCATTCACGGTTTCCCTCACAATAAATAAACTTAAAAAAACGAAGTACACGTTGTACAGAGGTTTACCCTACGCATACAGCCATCACTAACGTGACGGCAGTTACGGAAATCACAGGCAGGCTGGGTTTCCCTGTGCTCCCATCATCGATAGGTGGCGAGAGTCAGAGACAGGAGAGTCTCAGAGAGACGGGGCTAGGGACACCGCTGAGGGAGCAGGGACCGGCAGGCCTGGCAGCGACTTCGGGAAATTCTACCCGAGTGAAGTCTGAACACCGTGACCACCACCTTGAACTACACCAGCCACTCAGATCACGGAGACAACGGTCATCTCCCTCTGCGTGCCCCCAGCGCTCCCACGTCCTACGGAGACCCGTGGGCGGCTCCCTGCGCCCCTCTCCAGCTGGGAACCGCTGCCAACACCGACGTCATCCCCGAAGCAGAGGCGACACGTCACGGGCAAGGTCACTGCGAACGAAAACCATCAAGCGCATGAAACGCTCCTCGGGGACTGACCCCGTTTATTTAGGTTCATACAAAACGGGGTCATGAGCACGAACAGGGTCAGCGTGCCAAAGTTACACGGTTGAGTAAAGGAAACCCAAGAAATCGGGAAAGTTCTAAGCCCCAACAACCGTCACTTCAGGCACACGTCCATCCTGCACACAGACCTTCTGGTAAACTCACCTGCAGAGAAAGGAGACGTCATCAGATTTTACTCTACCTCGGCCAAGCCTGTGAGCACCGTGACTTGACCCCCCGCTCCCCGGAATAGGGTAACTGCACCCAGAACACGAGGTGGGCGGCGCCCTGCAGTGACCCGGCTTCCATCAGCCCCCCTCCTTCCAAGTCTGCAGGACGGAGCCCGAGGGCTCATCGCCTTCTGTTTGGAGGCGCCCACGGTGATCTCCTAAGCCAGGTCCCTCCGGGCTGTCATCCGCACCCGCCCGGGGCCTGCCTCACACCCCCGCCTGCACGGGGGCCACGGCGGCCTGAGCTCTGGTGGAGCCTCTCAGCCCACTCCCCCCCACGCCGCCCTCCAGTCTTTTCCCCACTTCCGGCCATCGGGCCCCCCCAGTCTGGCCCCGACTCATGAGCTGCCCGTGTGCTCAGGCATTTTCATGCTTCCCGCCTTCAGCCTCCTGGGAATGTCCCTTCCTGTTGGGCCACAGCGCCCAGGACATTCACCCTCTGGATGCCAAGCCCCTGGACACCCAGGACCACTTTTCCTCACACGCCCTCCGAGGCACAGACGGCCCTGCAGGCATTTCTCCATCTGTGTGCGGACAGCGGACCAGCCAGAGGAAGGAGGGGCAGCGGGACCTCCGGCCAAGAGCCTAAAGGCACAAGTTCCCCCAGCAGGCGATGCGGTGTGTGAGCTTCTCGGGAGATGACGGGGGGGGGGGGGGGGGGGGGGGGGGGGGTGCTCAAAGAGCAGGGCCCCTCCCAGCCTTGACCCAGGACGGGATGAGGTGCAGGCAGAGCTAGAGGGCACGCAGGTGGCAAGATCCCAACAAAGGTGCCCCGGCGCCCCCAAACACGCCACGTGGGTGCCTGACACGGTGCTACATATGACCGTTTACACTGGAAGTAACAGGAAACGCCTAGTTCCTCAGCAGCACCGGTCACACCGCCAAGTTCCCAGCAGCCACCTGCGGCCCCGGGGCTGCTCGCCAGGACCAGGCAGGCACAGACCATTTCCCTCACCGCAGAATGTTCCATCGAACGTAGCGTTCTCTTGAAATTACAGATTTCAGCCCCTCACGCTCTTGTTTAAAACCCATGACCCCCCCCCCCCACATTCTTAGATAAGATGAAAACGCTCACACGAGCCACAGGCCCTGTGTGGTGTGGCCCCTCCCCGCCCTTTCAGCTTCACTCCAACCATTCTCCTTGCTTTTGGGGTTACAATGGCCTTCTTTCGGATCCTCCACTGGCCACATTTGCCAGGCCACCGGGCCTTTGCACAGGCTGCGCCCTGGCCTTCCACGGAACCCCCACATCCTCCAGCGTCCAGCTCCAGGATCCCATCCTGAGGAAAGCCTCCGTCACGTTCCCTGTGATCCGCCTGCAAACAGGACTGTGGGTTCCTTCGGAGCCCTGACCTCAGCCTGAATTACACTCCCTTTTGTGCAATCATTTAATTTCTGCTCCCCGACGGGGCTCGGCTGTTCCATTCATCTCTGTACCCCTAACGTTTAGCGCGGAGCCTGGCCAAAATTACCAATATTTATGAAGTCTCTAAACGCTGTTTACAGAGGTCTGGACCCCCGTTCCCGGATACTAACTCTAAGGGTTTTCTTCCTTCAGCGTGGGTCCTGTTTGCAGTATCATACATGATCATCAAACTGCTGCTAGAATGTTCACACCTGTTACTGCAAATTCAAACCCCGGGAAATACTGCTCCCGGGAATTTACTGTAGGTCAGGGTCGGGCTGCCTGGTACAAGGCTGCACCCACACCGGGCAGGTTCAGCAACACAGGAGCCTGTCCCCAGACCATCGGCCCTAAGACACTTCGTCCCCGTGCCCGACATACCTGGATCCTCCAGAGGGAGGGCGCTCAGTGCTCCCACCGACGAGGAGAAAGCGGCCGATCGGTGTCTGCCTGCATCGAATCGCCGGGGGGCCGCAAAGTTCCGGTTTTTCGAGGAGACCTGGGGAAAGAGTAACACACGGTGCTCCAGGCTCACCCGCCATCTACATGCTCCCCAGAACCCGCACGCCCCGCCCCGGCTCCGGAGCCCGCGTCCGGCCCGAGCCCCCTCGGCCTCCCCGTCCCGGGCCTGCGGGCAGCGCCCCCCGAGGCCCGCACCCCCCGGGAGTCTGCATCACCCCCACCCCCCGACTGGCGATTAGCCGCGAGCGGGGCGTGGGGGGCCACGGGGTCCTGTCCTCCCAACACGAGGAAGCACGCCCCGCCCCTAGTTGCCCGCCCCCCCACGCCAAAGCCGCGGGACGCACGGACTTCCGGCCGGAACTGACGCAGTACCATAGAGGCGGCAGCCAGAGGGTCGCCCTGGGCTTTGAAACTCGGTCCTCCATGGCCGTCTTAAAGGGGCCGAAGCCAGGGATGCGGGTTAGCGGGGCCGGGGAAGCTGAAGGGACTCGTGTTTTTGAGCTCATCCAAGCGATAGCATGTATCAGCGCTTCATTCTTGTGGATGGCTAAATAACATTCCACTCTAATAGGCAGGGATTTTTTTTTAATGTTTATTTTTGAGCAGCAGGGAAGGGGCAGAAAGAGAGGGGGGACAGAGGATCTGAAGCAGGCCAGGCACTGACAGCAGGGAGCCCCATGCGGGGCTAGAATTTACAAACGGAGAGATCATGACCTGAGCCCAAGTAGGCAGTTCAACCCACTGAGCCACCAAGCGCCCCAATCAACAGGCAGAGCTTTTAGGGTTCTGTCCACACCAAGAGGAGTGTGGGAGGCCAAATGCCTCCACTTGGGGCCAATGGTAACTTGCTCGAGCTCCATAAGGGCCCACCCTGCCTGCCCTCTGCTTTCTTTCTGGCCTCTCCAGCGGAGATGGGCAGAGCAGCCAGCACAGGGACTGGACGTCCCCTGAATCTCCTGGGTAGAGCCGGGGCCTCTACGCGCCCCCCCACCCCAGGCTGCTCCGCCCAAAGTGCTCAGTGGCAGCCTTTTTTTTTTTTTAATGTTTATTTTTGAGAGGGAGAGAGACAGAGTGCGAGCAGGAGAAGAGCAGAGAGTGAAGGAGACACAGAATCTGAAGCAGCTCCAGGCTCTGAGCTGTCAGCACAGAGCCCGACGTGGGGCTCGAACTCACGAACTGCGAGATCATAACCTGAGCTGAAGTCGGCTGTTTAATCAACTGAGCCATCCAGGTGCCCAGTGGCAGCCTTCTTAATGCAGAGCCACCTCTGACTGCCCGACGGCTGCAGGCGGCTCGCCCTGAACCGGCTCACATTCACGGGAAACCCCAGCCTCCAGGATTCCCGGGCCTGTTCTCTCCCCTCTGGGTTCCCACTGATGAAGTTTTGGGGTGATGGGGGGTGGTTTGTGGAGGTTCGGAGCCGACTGCTAAGAAAGAATTCTTGATGACCTCTTTGGTGCAGAAAGCACAGGGACAGGACCCTTGGGCAGGAAGAGCTGCACTGGGCTCCTTAGGTTATACACCCTCAGGTTGGGACGGAGTCAGGGGTAGAGGAAGTCTTTAAGGAATTTTGGAAGCAAGGTTTCCGGGACCTTGAGGGGCTAACTGTTGCTAGGAAAATGCCATTTATTACAATTTAATAAAACCTTAAGCACGAGACTGAGTCATATGTACACCCAGATACATTAGATGTATATTGGGGACCATAAGCTTGGAGGATGATTGTCAGCCCACATCTTGGGGCAGCTGAGATAAAAGGAGAAGACTTACAAGATCCTCAGGGTTGGGACGATGTGAAGCCAAGATTCCCTTTTCCGCCCAGCAAAGCATCACCATCGAGGCAGCTGGGCTCCTAGAAGGAGGTCACTCTGCCAGTTTCAAGAACTTGTCAATGGGCCGTAGGCAGTAAGAGAATATAGATTTTTTTAAAATTGAAAAAAAATTTTTTAAAGAACCAGACTTGCAGATGATGAGGGTTTTGGGGCGATGGCGGGGGGTGGGGTGAGTTGTGGGGTCTGGAGCCAACGGCCAAGAAAGAATTCTTGAGATGACTTTGGTGCAAAAAGGTGATTTTATTGAAGCAACAGGGACAGGGCCCGGGGGCAGAAAGAGCTGCCCTGGGACCAAGAGGAGAGACTGGTTATATACTATGGATTCGGGGGAGGTAACGTCCAGGGGAAGTTTCCAGTGAGATTTCATAAGCTGAAGAAGACCCGCAGGACACTGGAGGCCTAGCTGTTGTGAAGCTAAGGTGGTTTTTCCCTCTAGCAAAGCGTTAGCCGTAAGACCGCGGGGAGTTTCTGGAGAAACCTACTGCTCTGCCCGCCTCAAGTGTTTGCCGTGGGCTGCGGGTTATAAGGACATATAAGTGTATCTGCCGTTTCCTTCTGCCTTTGCTTCCCCCATCACGGCCACCTTGACTCATCTGTCACATTTGGCCACCGGGGAGTTTAGAAAGTACAGCCTTTCAGTGGGGTACACCTGCTGCCCGAGGGACAGAGGTTCCTGGGAGTGACTCTGGTCCCCACTTCCAGTGCCCTGCATGGGGGTTGGAGGCTCGGGAGTGAAAGGGACAGGCGACAGCTGGTGCCCGGAAGCGGCTGATGTGCTGCTCTGTGTCTTTCTTTTCAGAAACGTGCCCTCTGAACCCCCTGAACGCGGAGCACCGGGAGCGCCGGGGATCTGCAGGGACTAACTGATGTGCGGACCTGCTGCTTCCGTGTGGTGACCTCATCATCCTCCAGGGGTCCCAGGGGAGAGAGGGAAGCAGTGCCCGGGTTTGGAGAGATGCCCAGGGGTTAGCGGAGGCATTCCGGCTCATCCCCTTCGGTCCAGCGGCTCAGAGCGACCCAGGAGGACCCGGCTAAGCCCCGTCACCACTGTGGGTAACTCCGGATGTCCTCGCCCCGAAGCCGAGGGGCTGGGGCAAGCCCAGGGCTCAGCAGACAAGGACTGTGTTCAGTACCCACCTTCGGAGACTTCCTACTGGGGCCCAGCGGGTCCTGGGGTTCAAATGCCAGGGTACTGTGCACCTTTGAACCCGACACCCCAGCACACCCCCGTTCAGGGGAGGTGGGCGTCCTGGTTTTGCAGGACTGGCGCCCCCCCCTCCCCCTCCCCGTCCACACTGCTTCCCCTCTTTCTCGTCTGTGTCGGGTAGGGGAGCCCGTCCAGCGTGCCACGGGGGTGAAGTGCACTGCCTCGTCCCCACCACAGTCACGTGAAGCAGGAGTTGTCATCTTCATTGTGGGATGAAACACTGGGGCCCAGGGGTTAGGGGCACAGAGCTGGCAGGTGGCGGGGCCAGAATCTGAACCCAGAGTGGATGCTTTCAACACTGCACGACACCCCAGATCCGAAGCCCCCTCCCCCCAAGCAGCGCTGCCGGATTTAGCAAAGCAAAACAAACAGGTTGCACACTTAAGTATGAATTTCAGATAAACAACAAATAATATCTTTAATGGGGGAAATTTTTTTTATGTTTATTTTTGAGAGAGAGAGACAGAGCACAAGAGGAGGGGCAGAGGGAGAGAGGGAGACACAGAATCTGAAGCAGGCTCCAGGCTCCCAGCTGTCAGCTCAGAGCTTGATGTGGGGCTCGAACCCACGAACCGTGAGATCATGACCTGAGCCGAAATCAGACACTTAACCAACTGAGCCACCCAGGCACCTGGGGGAAAATTTTATTTTAGTGTTTATTTTTGAGAGGTGGGAGGTGGGAGGGGGGGGAGGGAGACAGAGGATCCGAAGCAGGCTCCGTGCTGACAGCAGAGAGCCTGGGGCTGGATTCATGTGAGATCATGACCTGAGCGGAAGTCTGACGCTTAACCGACTGAGCCACCCAGGAGCCCCAGCAAATAATTTTAAGTGTAAGTAAATAGCACACAGGACAACAGAGAAGACCTTGTTTTTTTTAGCCCCTGCACAACAGACCACTGCTCTCCTTTGTAAGGCCGGGGAGGCCCGAGAGATAGTTCGCACCATTGAAACTGCTCCTGCCTGGGGCTGGGATGAGGCTCCCTCCCACGGACACACCCGTCTCAGGATGTACTAAGGTGTGTGATTGTTCAACTGGCATCAGCTTGCATTTGACATCCATGAATGAGATTCAGCAAGGAGGCCCCTGTGAGCCCACCAAGTGCTCCTCCTGGGAACTCCTGGTGTCCCCTTGCCCAGGGGAGAGAGGGTCTGTTTCCAAACCCTCAGGAGGGGCAGCCTGGCTGTGCCTAGTGCACCCCCAGCGAGGGAGCGTGGCCCCCCTGCCCAGGCAGGAGAGGCCATGTGACAGAGCGTGCAAAATCTGTGCGCCGAGCTGACCCCGGCTCCCCCGAACCCCAGGGCTGACAGGAGTATCTGGAGCAATGTGGTAGGTTAGCTACTGATTGTTTTTATTTTATTATTATTATTATTTTTAACATTTATTTATTTTTGAAAGACAGAGACAGAGCACCAGTGGGGGAGGGGGAGAGATAGGGAGACACAGAATCAGAAGCAGGCTCCAGGCTCCCAGCTGTCAGCACAGAGCCTGACGCAGGGCTCGAACCCACGAACTATGAGATCATGACCTGAGCTGAAGTTGGATGCTTAACTGACTGAGCCACTCAGGTGCCTGATACTGATTGTTTTTAATGTTTATTTATTTATTTTGAGAGAGAGAGAGAGAGAGAGAGAGAGAGAGTGAGCAGGGGAGGGGCAGAGAGAGGGAAAGACAGAATCCCAAGCAGGCTTTGCACCGTCAGCACGCAGCCTGAGGCGGGGCTTGAACCCATGAATCGTGAGATCATGACCTGAGCGAAACCAAGAGCCGAATACTTAACAGATGGACCGACCCAGGCGCCCCACACGTGAAATGAACTTTCATAATATATCTTACTTAACCCACTATATCCAAAACATTAGCATTTACCTATGTTATCATACAGAATTTATTAGTGAGAGACTTAGCTTTTCATTTTTTTAACCTAGTCTTTAAAATCCACAGGGCGCCTAAGCGCCTGGCTAAGCGTCTGGCTTCAGCTTAGGTCATGATCTCATGGTTCGTGGGTTCGAGCCCCGCGTCGGGCTCTGTGCTGACAGCTAGCTCAGAGCCTGGAGCTGCTTCAGATTCTGTGTCTCCCTCTCTCTCCGACCCTCCCCTGCTCGCACTCTCTCACTGTCTGTCAAAAATAAATAAAAGATATTTAAAAATTTTTTAAATGAAATCCAATGTGTATTTTCAACCTACGGCTTGCCTCGGTTTGCACGAGCCCTGTCCTGAGGGCCCGGGGGTCAGGTGGGGCTTGTGGCTGCCTGGAGCGCACACCCGGCACCTGGAGGCTGGCCAAGCCCGGTGCCCCGACTCTTCGGGGTACCCAGGGAGGGAGGGAGGGTAACACCACCCCCGTGGCTGCCTAGGTGCCTGGCTTGGGGATCATCGCTAGTGTCATTTCACCTTCAGAGAAACCTTAGGAACTCAGCATTATCATTGTTATTATTTCGGAGGCCCCGACTTGCCTGAGGTCACTCAAAATTCCTCGGTCACCAGCTCCCACCAGCTGACCGACCCCGTGGTCTGCCAGGATCTGTGATGTCCTCAAGGTCATCCTAGGGGCTGCCTTCCAAGTGTGTATTTGGCTGGTCAGCGGGCTCAGGGTTTTGGCTGCCCGGTGCTCCCAGACCACCTCCCCCAGGCTGCCCTCCGGGATAGAGCAGGAAAGCCAAACCCTGCATCCCTCCCGAGGCAGAAAACGAGTTCTGGAGGCTGAGAGCAGACAGTGCTGCATTCTGCCTTCTGTGAAAGGAGCCAGTGGGAGGGGGCAGCCGAAGGGAGGGAGGGTTGGGGGGGCCCACCATGGGTCCGGATTTATGCTCTTGCCCCGCGGCCCACCCACCTTGTGGTCACATGCTTTCCTACAGCAGCTGGTGCGTTTGGCTGCAACCTATTTGTTTAGCCGGGGACTCAAAGGGTTCTGATTACTGTCACTCTGCGGGCGGCCAGGACCAATTTCCTAGATTTCTCCTTCTTTGCCGCTCTCAAGCTGTGGCTTCCTTCTGGGTCCTGGAAGGAAAATATTTTCAAAAGATGCCGTCTTTGGGAAGGACCCTCTCCCGGCCAGGCTGGGAGTTGGAGGGGGGCTGTCCAAGGCTGCCCCAGCTTGGAGCCTTTTGCACAA
>PISW01007764.1:0-84302 GCA_004023785.1 Mungos mungo
AGTTGTAAATGGGATCAATTCCTTTATTTCTCTTTCTGCTGCTTCATTATTGGTGTGTATGCAACAGATTTTTGTACATTGATTTTGTATCCTGTGACTTTACTGAAATTGTGTACCAGTTCTAGCAATTCGGTGGAGTCTCTGGATTTTCTACATAGAGTATCACATCATCTGCAAATAGTGAAAGTTTGATGTCTTCCTTGTTGATTTGTATACTTTTTATTTCTTTTTGTTTTCTGATTTCTGAACCTAAGATATACACTACTATTTAACATAGTAATAAGAGTGGACATCCTTGACTTTTTACTGACTGTAAGTGAAAGGCTTTCAGCTTTTCCAGATTGAGGATTATATTAGGTATGGGTGTTTTGTATATTGTCGGGGGCCAAGCCTTCTGTTTGCCTCAGGTTAGGATTCTCTCTCTCTGGAGAGCAAACCAGTAAACAAGATTTCTTCTGGAGGCCGGTGTTTGCCAGCTGGCACCTGCCCCGCGGAGACAGACGCAGAAGAGCAGAGGCACACAAAAGATCAAAAACCGTATTTAGTGCTGCTCCCCCGCCCCCCATATCGCTGAGGCAAATGTCGGGACACTTCATTGATTATGCATTTTTGACTCCATTCACCTGGTGCTGATGCAGGCCAGCTATTTGGATATCTCCGCCCTGGCAGCCTATATATTGACGGCCTTTTTAATAAAGCGTTCTCTCTTCGACTGACCAGAAAAACCGTGAGTGTCATCGTCTTTACTCTGTGCGTTCCCTATTCCTTTCCTCTTTCCCTCCCTTAGGTGAAGAACCCGCGACTGAGGCGTGTACATTAGCCAGGCGCACCGGGGCCTGGCCTTTGCTTACTACAGTATATGGTCTTTCTGATGTTGAGGTATGTTCCATTTATCTCTACATTGTTGAGGGTTTTTATCAAGAATGAATGCTCTGCTTTGTCAAATATCTTTTCTTCATCTATTGACAGGACCATATGGTTCTTACCCTTTCTTTTATTAATGTGGTGCATCATGTTGATTGATTTGGGAATATTGAAGCATCCTAGAAATAAATCCCACTTGACTACGGTTAATCATTTTTTAAATGTAATGTTGGTTTTGATTTGCTAATATCTTGTTGAGAATTCTTCATCCATGTTCATTAGGATATTGGTGTATAATTCTCCTTCTTAGTAGATAGAGTCTTTGTTGGTTTTGGAATCAAGGTAATATTGACCTCATAGAATGAATTTGGAAGTTTTCCCCCCATTTCTACTTTTTTGAAACAGTTTGAGAAGGATAGGTATTAACTTTTCTTTAAATGGTTGGTAGAATGCCTCTGGGAAACCATTTGGCCCTGGACTTTTACATGTTAGGAGATTTTTTTTTTTTTAATGTTTTATTTATTTTTGATACAGAGAGAGAGAGAGAGAGAGAGAGAGAGAGAGAGAGAGAGAGAGCATGAGAGGGGGAGGGGCAGAGAGAGAAGGAGACACAGAACTGGAAGCAGGCTCCAGGCTCTGAGCTGGCTGTCAGCACAGAGCCTGACGCGGGGCTCGAACCCACAAGCGTAAGATCTGACCTGAGCTGAAGTCGGAGGCTTAACCGACTGAGCCACCCAGGCGCCCCGTGGAGATTTTTGATTACTGATTCAATTTCATTGCTGGTTATAGGTCTGTTCAAATTTTCTATTTCTTCCTGTTTCACTTTTGTAAGATTTTGAGTTACTAGGAATTTGTCCATTTCTTCCAGATTTCCCAGTTTTTTGGCATATAATTTTTCATAGTATTCTCACATAATTATTTGTATTTCTGTAGTGGTGGATGGGATCTCTCCTCTTTCATTGGTGATTTCATTTATTTGGATCCATTATCCTTTATTTTTGATAAGTTTGGTTAGGGGGTTATCAATTTTATGAATCCTTTCAAAAAACCATCTCCTAGTTTTACAGATATGTTTTACTGTTTGTTGTTGTTTGTTTGTTTGTTTCTAGATCTTTTATTTCTGCTCTACTGTTTATTATTTCCCTTTTTCTGCTGGTTTTGGCTTTACTTGCTGTTCCTTTTCTTAATCTTTTAGGTGTAAGGTTAGGTTGTGTATCTCAGCTTTTTCTTGCTTTTTGATTTAAGCCTGTGTTGCAATATACTTCTCTTTTATGACCACTTTTGTTGCTTCTAAAGGTTTTGGATTGTCATGTTTTCATTTTCATTTGCTTTTGTGTGTTTCTTTATCTCTTCTTTAATTTCCTGGTTTAACCCACTCATTCTTTCATAAGATGTTCTTTAACCTCCATGTATTTGTGATCTATTCTGGAGAATGTTCCATGTGCACTCAAGAAGAATGTGTATTATGCTTTCGGATGAAATGTTCTGAATATATCTGCTATGTCCATCTGGTCCAGTGTGTCATTCAATGCCATTGTTTCCTTGTTGATCTGCTTAGGTGATCTGTCCATTTATTTAAGTGGGGTGTGAAAATACCCTACTATTATTTTATTATTGTCAACAAAGTTATATGTATGTTATTAATTGAATTCTATATTTGGGTTTCAAGTTTGGGGCATAAATGTTTACAATCATTAGATCTTCTTGTTAAACAGACCTTTTTTAGTATGATATAGTGGCCTTCTTTATCTCTTGTTACAGTTTTTGGTTTAAAATCTATACTGTCTGATATAAGTATGGCCACTCCAGCTTTCTTTTAGCTTCCATTAGCATAATAAATTATTCACCATCCCTTCACTGTTAGTCTGTAAGTGTTTTTAGGTGTAAGTGACTCTCTTGTAGGCAACATATAGATGGATCTTGTTTTTTTATCTGTTCGGATAACCTGGATCTTTTGATTGGAGCATGTACTCCATTTATATTCAGAGTGATTACTGATAGATATGGATTTAGTGCCATTGTATTACCTGTTAATTATGGAGATTTTCTTTGTTCCTCTATAGTCTTTGTTGCTTTTTGTCTTCCTTTTCTTCCTAACGAGTGCTTTTTAATATTTCTTCCAAGGCTGGTTTAGGCACAAACTCCTTTCGTTTTTGTTTGGGACACTCTGTATCTCTCCTATTCTTAATGACCCCCTTGCTGGATAAAGCATTCTCGGCTGCATATTTTTCCCAATCAGCATGTTGGCTACGCCATGCCGCTCCCTCTGGCCGAGTTTCTGTTGAGTAAGTCTTCCCTCATAATATAGGGATTTCTTTTCCTTTGATGCTCTCAGGATGTTTTCCCTTATCTCCGTATTTTGCAAATTTTACTACAGTTTGTCTTGGTGTTGGCTGGCTTTTGTTGATTTTGATGGGCATTCTGTGTCTCCTGAATTTGGATGTTTATTTCTCTACCCAGATTAGAGATGTTTTCAGATATAGTTTGCTCAAATAATCCTTCTGTCTCTTTTTCCCTCTCTTCTTCTGGGACTCCTGTGATACAAATCTTACTACAATTTATGGTCAATGAGATCCTTAATTTTACATTTGGATCCACTATTTCTCTATTGGAGAACAAGAAGCCTAGGGCACCGTAGTAATATCCTGAAGGAAAGGGATGGAGCAACAAGGAACTGAAGGCAGTTCCATTCCCAGGCCCGAAAACCACCGGGACTGCTCATTCTATCCAGAAGGACATCATATGGATATCCAGGCCAGGGATAAGAATGTTTTCTTTGGCTCCAGATGTACTCACGACTAGTGTGGAATACACTACAGGTGCATGACCTGTCAAGATGCCAAATACTATGTTTGTGCTCGCTGTTATCAGACAAGTAGCACAATAAAAGAGGCTTGAGCTGGGAGACCGATGCTTTGGCTCCTGAGAGTCTTAGTCCCTGCTTCTTAATTCTCTCGTCACTGCACCTTTGGGACCTGTCTCTCTCATTCCTCTTTCCCACTTTTCAGCTTAATTATTTTCCATAATTTTATTTTTTATATCACTTATTTGTTTTTCTGCTTCTTCCATCCTTATGGTCATTACATCCAGTTGGTTTCACATCTCAATTACACCAATTTGTATCTCTGCCTGACTAGTGTTTAGGTATTTTATCTCATGTCTTCTATGCTTTTCTCAAGTCCAGCTTGTATCCTTATGGGTTCAGTTTTAATTTCCAGTTTAGGCATATTATTTATATCCGTTTTCATTAGATCCCTGTCCATAACCTTTTCCTGTCCTTTCTTGTGGGATGAATTTCTCTATCTTGGCATTTTGCCTAGATCTCTGTTTTCTGTGTGTTAGGAAAGTCTTTTATATTTCCTGCTTCTGAGAGTAACTGCAGTATTAATAGGAAGTCATATACTGACCAGGACTTGGCCCTTCATAAAGTGTCTTTTGGTGATGCTGTGTGTACTCTGCCGTTGTGTTTTGGCTGCTCTTTCCCTCAGGTCAGTCCTCTACACAGTTTCATCTTGCCTGTGGTGAAGAGTGTTTGGATCTTGTCAGGTGTGTGGTAAATTTTAACAACCAGGTGGGTCTTGGTCTGCTTATTAAAAGAGGCTAGATCTAACTTCTGCTAAGCTGAAGTTGTGCAGCACTCTATGGTTAGCAGACTTGGTCCATGCAGGGGCAGCTGTGCTGGTTTTAGGGGAGGGGCCTGTTGCTGCTCTGGTTCTCAGGGACACATTCCCTAGTTTAAAAAGTACCTGCACAGTGCCGGAGGCAGGTTTGTTGTAAGTGGCTCAAGCCTGCATTGTGGATGCTATGTAGTTCACTCAAGCTCATCAGTGCTGATGGGCGGGGGATAAAGAGAGTATCAACCCAGTCTCTCATTCCTGGAGGGGGGAGTTCATGTCCAGCACTGCTCAGGAAACCCTCCCAGAAAAGCTCTCATGTGTTCCAGGGACCCTCAGATCCCTGCCTTCACCCTGTCTGTATCCAAGCCATCTGCCCACCCAGTGCCACAGTGCTTCTGTGTTTTATCTCAGGCATGTAGCTTGGTTTCAAAACTCCAAATTTTAGAGACCTGGTGCAGTGCAGACCCATGCTGATCCTCTAGGAGAGGGTCTTGCTGTGCTTTGGCTGGTGCCATTTTGTCCCAGAAGGGTGGGCTTGAATGCACATGAATCCATAGGGGCTTCAGGTTTATAGTACTGTACAGCAAAAGGCAGCATCCACATTAGCTACCCTCAGCAGCTTCCTCTACATCTATGCTAATTAATTGAGCACGTCAGTGTCACCTGTCTTCTCTTTTCTCCTATGAGAGGCAGTGTCACCTCTGCCAAATGCACTCCAAAAAGGGAAACTGTCTCCCAGTGCAACTCAAGGGATCCTCAGAACATGCTATTTCCTCAGGGGCCTCCACCTTCTTTCTCCATAGGAGGACTGCTATGCCCACCAGGCTCCACCTTGGCAGTGGTGCCCCCTGCTAAAACCTCAGATTTTGAGCTCCACTGCCTTTAAAAACTTGTGACGATCAGCCCCTCTCGTTTTTCCAATCAGTGGCTTTGAGAAAGTGTTTTAATTGTGCAATCCCTTGCAAGCTGCTTTCTCTCTCTCACTCTTGCTGTCTCACTCTCTTGCGCTCTCTGTCTCTCTCCTTCCTCTCTCTGTGATCAGGGCTCCTCCCTCTCTGAAGCCCTCACAAATCTCTTCTTCCCCAAATCATGTCTTCACACCTCCTACCTTCCACAATGGGGACTCTTTTCTCTCTCTAGTTAGGCAGTTTGTTCTGTCAGTCCTGAAAGATTATCTGGGTGTTCAGAAAGGTTTGATATTGTCTAGCCGTGTTGGTGGGTGAAGCAACTGTAGGGTCCACCTGCTACACTGCCATCTTTACTCCACCATAGTTTTCAAATGTTGATAAATTTGAAAACACTATTTACCAAACGTTACACATAAAAGTTGAAAAATATATAATGATATCATCATAAAAATGGAATATGTTATAATAAAAATATGGAAATGGAATATGTAATAATTTGTAATATGTAATAATAAAACTTTCCAAAAAATGAATCACCAGGCTGAGAGAACTACAAGACTGAATTCTTACAGACATTGTGAGAAGTTAAAACAGTCATATACAAAATTTTCCAGACTATAAGAAAAGGGTAAAAAATTCTAATTATTTTCATGAATCCAGCAGTGCCTTAACAACAACTTAACAAGAAAGGATCACATTTTTGGTGTTATGGAAAATACAGTCTCAAATCTAATCATGAGAAAAATCGAAGCAAACCTGGATTGAGGTACATTCTTCAAAGTAACTGGAAAGTATTTTCCAATACCAGAAAGGTATCAAAAAAACCAAGAAACACAAAGACCATAATACTATACCAGAAACACAAAGGTATCAGAAACACAAAGACCATAATACTATAACAGATTAGAATACAATAAAGACACAACAGCTCAATGGAGTATAAGATTGAAGGTTGGACTAGAAAAACGAGATTTGTAGGGAAACTGTCAAAATTCAAAAAATATCTATAAATTAGTAAATAGTTTTGTAGGAATGTTAGTTCTCATATTTGATGACTTCATTATAAATCTAAAGAGCAAAGAGAGATCACTGATAGCATTGGTGAGTAACAAATGATGATATCACTTTGAATGAATGTATTTCAATAATTTGAAACTTTAAATGATACAAAAAAACTCCTTGAAAATCTTAATTAAAGAAAGTGGAACAAAAATAAAGAAATCTGAACTTCTTTATATATGTCAAATGAATTAAATCAGTACTTAAAAATACTCCCTTTAAGAAAACTTAAGATCTACTTGGTTTCAGATGTGAACTCTTTCAAATATATTTGGAAAAGATCATGTACACTCATAATATATAAAGTTAGACACCCATATAGTGTGCTTCAAGAATAGAACTCACTAATATTTGTGAATTTTCCCAAATATATATGGAAAAAATCATATACACCCATATACAAGATTATACACCCATAAAGTATAAGCTTTTTAAACAAAATATAGCAAGAATAGAACTCACTAAATCATTTTATGAGGGCCACATAAGTTTGATACTACAATGAAACAAAACATTATAAGGTAAGAACATTATACATCATTATTTTCTAAAGATAAACCCTAAAATCCTAAACAGAATATTAAATAAAAAATATCCATGATTTGTAAACATGAGTAAAATATAATGATTAGGTAGGATACAAAATAGCTACCTCAAAAGGTAGGTGAGAAGTTAGGAATATAAATAATACATTCATGTGCATTAGATAGCCAAGCTAAGACAATAAAGCAAGGAAAGGAAATACAAGTAATGAAGTAAAAAATACAAGAACAAGAAAAGGAAATAATGATTAGAAAAGAATAACTAAGAGTATAATTATTTACAGATGTAATTGTGTATAGAGAATTGTCAAGGGAATCTAAAAAAACGTAAGAGTTAACAATTGAATTAGGCAAGATCATAGGATATAAAATATCTGTTATGTCCATAAACTAGCAAGAAAATCTTAAATATTAATGTAAAAAAGTTTACTATAGACCATCAAAGCATAACAGAAAAACTAATAAGGATATTCAAGACAACAACAGAATACTGGTGAAAGAAAAAATGTAAATGTGTGTGTGTATTGGATTGGAAGACACAGTACTGTTAGGATGACAACTCTCCTCAAAGGGATCTAAGCAATCACTGCAATGCCCAAATCAAATTCAGTTGTTTTTGTGTTTTTGGCAAATTCAGTGTGTGTGTGTGTGTGTGTGTGTGTGTGTGTGTGTGTGTGTGTGTGTTTGCATGGAAATTTAGAGTAATTCTAAAATGTGTCTAAAGGAAAAAGAATCAGAATATTCAAAGTAATAATGAAGAATAAGAGAATTTAAACAAATAGATAAGTGATAGTAAGGTTATAGTAATCAGTACAGTATAGCACTGATTCAACAAAATATAAATAAGCCAATGGGGAGAAAAACCAAGATTTGAGTTATAGGCCATATATATTCCATTATATGATTTTTAAAAAATTCTCAACACAATTGAATGAGATAATAAAGGAATTCTATAAATGGTGCTGGAACAAACGGACATGGAAAAAAATAAGCTGTAACCCTGACCTCATGCCACACACTTTTTCAATTAGAGATGACCATAAAACTGTACGTGAAAATATAAAGAAAAATAAATTCCAAAACAAAAGTAAAAATATTTGTGTCCAGAGAGTAAGAAAATACTTCTTAAATTGAAAAACTAACATAATGATAAAAATCATATATTGGACTTAAATGCATTACAATTAAGAAATATGTCCATCAAAAGACATGACTAAGAGATAGAAAACACAAGGCTAAACTTGAGAAGATATCCCCTAGCCATCTGACAAAAGATTCATATTTGAAATATATAAAACTCCACAAACCATTAATAAAAATATTAAAATGGGAAACATTTGTTTATTTTCTCTTACAGAGAATATCCCAGGGCACCTAGGTGGTTCAGTCGGTTGAGCATCCAATTTCAGCTCAGGTCATGATCTCACTGTTTATGAGATCTCTTGCTCATGCCCTTCTCTTTCTCTCTCAAAAATAAATAAAAACCCTGGAGAAGAAAGCAGGAAATAGCCTCCTTGACCTCAATCGCAGCAATTTCCTCCTCAACACATCCCCAAAGGCAAGGGAATCAAGAACAAAA
This sequence comes from Mungos mungo, assembly GCA_004023785.1. Lineage (NCBI taxonomy): Eukaryota > Metazoa > Chordata > Mammalia > Carnivora > Herpestidae > Mungos > Mungos mungo. The sequence continues at coordinate 8,570 of PISW01007764.1, forward strand.
ATGAACTATTGGGAACTCATCAAGATAAAAACTTCTGCACTGCAAAGGAAACGATAAAAAAAAAAAAACCTAATAGGCAACCGACAGAATGAGAAAAGATAGTGGCAAATGGCATATCAGATAAAGGGCTAGTATCCAAAATCTACAAGGAACTCACTAAACTTCATACTCAAAAAATGAATAATCCAGTGAAGAAATGGACAGAAGACCTGAACAGACACTTCTCCAAAGAGGACATCCAGATGGCCAACAGGCACATGAAACGATGCTCAACATCACTCATCATCAAGGAAACACAGATCAAAACCACACTGAGATACCACCTCATGCTAGTCAGAGTGGCTAAAATGAACAAATCAAGAGACTATAGATGCTGGCGAGGGTGTGGAGAGACGGGCACCCTCCTACACTGTTGGTGGGAATGTAAACTGGTGCAGCCACTCTGGAAAACAGTGTGGAGGTTCCTCAAAAAACTATCCATAGAACTCCCCTATGACCCAGCAATAGCACTGCTAGGGATTTACCCAAAGGATACAGAAGTGCTGCTTCATAGGAGCACATGTACTCTAATGTTCATAGCAGCACTGTCTACAATAGCCAAATCATGAAAGAGCCTAAATGTCCACCACCTGATGAATGGATCAAGAAGATGTGGTATATATATACAACGGAGTACTACATGGCAATGAGAAAGAATGAAATGTGGCCATTTGTAGGAAAGTGGATGGACCTCGAGTGTGTCATGCTAAGCGAAATAAGTCAGGCGGAGAAGGACAGATACCATATGTTTGCATTCATAGGTTTAACAGAAGAAACCTAACAGAGGACCATAGCGAGGGGAAGGGAGAAGGAGAGTTGTGGAGAGCAAGGGACACAAATCATGAGAGACTATTGAATACTGAAAATGAACTGAGGGCTGAAGGGGGAGGGGGAAAGAGGGGAAGGGATAATGGACATGGTGGGGGGCACTTGTGGGGAGAAGCACTGGGTGTTATATGGAAACCAATTTGGCAATAAATTATTATAAAAATAAAGTGATTACTGACATAAAAAGATAAACAAGCATTAAAAAAATTAAAAAAAAGAGAAAATCCAAATTGTCTACAAGAATATCACATGTATTCAAACTCATTAGTCATCAGGTAAATCCTAATAAAAAAACACAATATGATTGATATCATTTTAGATATGCAAGAACAGCTAAAATTTAAAGACTATCAATATCAAATGTTTGTAGGAATATGGAACCCTTGGATACATCTTTTTTGGAACCCTTGGATCTTTCATACATTGTTGATGGGGGGGAAATGCTATATTCAACATCTCCTAAAGGTAACATACACTAACCCTACAACATAAAGATTTCAATACTAGGTAGATATTCAAAAGGAAATACATCTTCCAACTGGATATTTTTCCAAAGAAGACATACACATGATCAACAGGTGCATGAAAAGGTGATGAACATCACTGATCACAGGGAAATGCAAATCAAAACCACAGTGAGATATCGCAATAGACTTGTTAGAATGTCTATTATCTAAGAGACAAGAGATCTCAAATGTTGGAAAAGATGTGAAGAAAAGTAAATCCTTTTACACTGTCGGTAGAATGTAAATTGGAAAACAGCATGATGGTTCCATCAACAGTTAAAAATAAAACTACCACATAATCAGCAATTCCATTTCAGGTTACATATGCTAAAGAAACAAGATCAAAGAGATATCTGTACTCCCATGTTCAAGGCAGCATTAATCATAACAGACTATATATGGAAACTAGTTAAATGCTCAACCGATGAATGAATAAAAAATAGTGGCATGTATATGCATGTGTACATATACGTACACACATGCAATGGAATATTGGTCATGAAAAAAGAAGGGTATCTCTTATTTGCAACAAGTTGGTAAGTATGGAGTGCATTATACTAAGTGAAATAAGACACGGTATACACTGTATGGTATGAATTATTTGTAAAAATAAAAAAAGAAAAAGAAAAAAAAAGAAAAGAGAGAATGGAATGGTGGTTTCCATGGCTAGTGAGAAGAGAAAACAGAGACATAGGTCGAAGAGTAACACACTTTCAGTCATAAAATAGGATAAATTCTGAAGATCTAATGAACACCACGGTGACTAGAGTTCACAATACGGCATTGTATACTTGAAAGTTACTGAGAGTTGACTTTAAGTGTTACTACCACACACACTTGGGCATACACACACACACACACACACACACACACACACACACACACACAGGAAAGAAAAAAGTTAACTACATGAAGTAATGGATGTGTTGATAATCTTAGTAATCAATTCACAATGTATATCAAATCATCACATTATACACTTTAAATTTATACAGTTATATCTAATTATTCCTCAATAAAGTTAGGAAAAAATTAAGTGAATTGGTAAGGTATTAAATATATGATATTCAAAAAATGTAAACAGAGATGTTAGAGCAGGTTAAGGAAAGGTCAAGGTTGTTTGTAGGTCAAGGAGAGATTGGCCTAAGCTTAGGATGGGGGAAGTGTAGATAGTGGAAGGCACTCTATGGTAGTTTTACATCATAACTGAGTAACACCTAAAATAAAATATCTTTACTTGGCAATAATTTAAAAATTACATATGTATTTGAAATTAATATAAAATATTTTCATTGAGTTCAAAGAAAGAAAGAGAAAAAGAGAGAAAGTGAATGAGAGAGGGAGGGAGGGGAAAAATTTGACTTACCAAACCTTTTTCCATTATAATGTGAATTTCTAGGTATTGGGGTAACAATTTTGGAAGAGTTGTTTTCTGGAGAAAAAAAGATTCATCAAATGTTACTATGTATTGAATTTGTTAAAGTGCAAAGACTGACATGTAAAGGACACATATAAGCCCTTATTGAGAACTTAAATATAAAAATTAATTACCAATCAGAAAAGTTCATTTGAAAATGTATTCTGGGTTTTAGAAAGTCCCAGTGCATTGCTGGAGTAATATAAGAGTTTAGGTTCTCTCTATTAATACCGAATGAGAAAGAAAGTTAATATAAAGATACGTATTCTGTTGTCTTCATCTCATGACAAACCTACATTACTAATTCACACTTGAACATTTCTCATGAACTGTCCTCCTAAAGATAGTCTTTATCTATGGCAACACCAATTATGGTGCTCTAGAATCTTCCATTCATTCAGTATAGGGAATATTTGAGAATTCATAGTCTACACATAAATTTGAGTAAATAGTATTCCTTGTACTATTACCTATATGGGTACACAGGACAGAACAAAATGCACAATATCAGAAATAATTCATAGTCTCAGAGCATAGGCTGTAGGCCCCATTTGGTATGGTGTAATAATTCTTGATTGTGCCTGGTCAGTTAGCTATAAATCATTAATTTATTATATCATCACTTAGCACTGTAAATCTAATTTTTATATAAGCTGTGTTTCTAACACATTGATATTCCATTTTATATACAGAAATTTCAAAAAAAAAACCCCACAAAATTTCTTCCTTGATCCAATTAAGGTACAACAATTGAGTCTGTCATAAAATAGCATAAGTTAAATGAATAAAAAATCAAGCTAACTGGACTTAATGCATAGAGCCTAGATTTAACTTAATTTGTTTAAATTCCCATAGAGAAGTAAAGTACACCTGAATTGTATTACCTATTTTTGTCATTATCTATCTGTCTGTCTGATTACAAGTATACATACAATTCTGTAGAAGTGAAAGTGTTCTTATTTCTTGTGGGTATTTTCTCAATAAATGGAGGCTTGATCAGAAACGCTTGTCTTGCCTTCACTCTCTGTGCTCCCTGCCCCCCAATTCTCTCTCCCTCCCTCAGGAACCCGCGACAATCGACCGACCTGCCAGTCAGGGCAGAACAGACATTACCCTGACATTTTTCCCTTCCAAATTTATATTTCTTAATTAATCTTTAATATTTAAATTATATTTTATTATTTTTAATGTTTATTTTTGAGAGACAGAGAAAGAGCATGAGTGAGGGAGGAGCAGAGAGACAGGGAGACACAGAATCTGAAGCAGGCTGCAGGCTCTGAGCTGTCATCACAGAGCCCAACGTGGGGCTTGGACTCATGGACAGTGAGATCATGACCTGAGCCGAAGTTGGACGCTTAACTAACTGACCCACCCAGGCCACCCTAATATTCAAATTTTAGAATGGACTTAAATAATATTCACTTAATGTCAGGTAAGTCACTTTCAATAAAATGAACTCCAAAACTCATTAATTCACTAACAGATTCTTTAATATTTATTAATTTTTTCAAAGTAATTGTTACAAAGCAGGTCAAGAACCTCATGTACCATTAATCCAGTTCACCACAATGGTTACAGCTTACAAAAAGCTGAATTACATTATCAAAGCCAGAAATTGACTCTGTACAATGTATATGTGTATATTTCCATGTTATTCCATAATATGTGCATTTATATAAACACCAGTCACAGATATATTCCATCATTGCAAAAATTTCCTTTTCATATCTCTTTAAAGTTACACCCATTTCCAACTTCCCATTTATTCCTAACATGTGATAACCACTGATCTTTCCCCTAAATCCAGGATCACAGTGCCTTCCTTATATTTAGTCTTAATCCAAGCATCATAGAATTTCTCTGTTCTCTGCTCCATGCCAAATCCATTACCTGTGCTAAAATGTGTCAATAAAGGTATAGGAGAGAGAGCAGGAAGATCAGGATGACAGATTTTATCTAAAGATGCAAAATAAAGTCCAGTGAAGAAATGCAAAACTAAACACAACAGGCATTACTCTGGCAAATTACTATTCACCTTAAACAAAAGATATCACTGAAAGAAATATGAAGCCTCTGGTAGGTACACTAAAGGTAGCAATAGCAAAACACACACACAAACAGATGTATATTCTGACTATATTAACCTAAACTTTTAAGCTAAAGACCCAACAGGAAGGTATGCTCATCTCCAAGGCTAAAATTAATATTTAATTCAATATCTACTGCCTATTTCCTTATGTAACATGTTTAGCTTTCACAAAAGAGAGAGAAGGGATGCATACAGGCAAGAAGAAAATGCAATATAAAAGTTATAGCGATCATGAGGATCAGACTTACGCAGACACAGACACAGATGTTGGAATTATCAGAAGGAAGATTTAAAGCAACTCTAGCTTTTGCATTCGTGGAAAATATTAAACAGTGCAATATGAAATATGTACTCTCAACACCAAATACTTCTACAACAATTACCTAATATGGAAAGTAGTTGGTTGTCCCTATCCACATGTGTTTATACACATTTTATTTTATCATTGAGTTTCTTTGAATTGTGTTCTTGATAAGTCAGTGTTTGTAACTTTGCAAATAGAAATGGTCTAAAAAAAGAGAAAGTTTGCCTGTTTGCTTCTCAGAGGGAAATTTTTTAAAAATTATTTTCTCAGTAACTTCAAGACAAAACCAATGATTCTCTAGTGAAAGTTTGGAGACATATCTTCTATTACTTTAAATAATATTTAATCTAATAAATGACATATCAGCGGTGCCTGGGTGGGTCATCAGTTAAGCAACCAACTCTTGATTTCAGCTCGTTTCATGATCTCATGATGATGAGATTGAGCCCCATGTAGGGTTCCATGCTGGATGTAGAGCCTGCTTAAGATTCTCTTTCTCACCCACTGTCCCTCCTCAACTTGTGCACACAAACACATGCGCTCTCGCTCTCTCTCTCTCTCTCAAAAGAAAAATGACAAACCACTTATAAATGAAAAATATAGAACAAAGCTCAAAAATGCCCCAAGAAAGGATGCTGTGACAGCAGATATAAACTACAAAATCCCTTCCAGAAATAAATGTGGAAAACAGAAGTTTGAAGAATACAAACAAACTGACCTAATGAACATCTGTAAAACACTACACAAAACAACTGTGGGACACATAGAGAAACGTATACGCTAAAGTCAAATGCACTATCTGAACATTATGAAAGTCAATTAGAAATAAGTATCAAGAAAGATATCTAGAAAATGTCCGATTATGCACACTTCTAAATTTCCCATGGGTCAATGGAGGATAACAAGGGAAATGTAAACAGATGTTACATTAAAAGATAAATAATGGTATATAAAATTCAAGAAATGAAAATGCATCAATTAAAATCAGGGTGAGATACTCCAAAAATTCTCCCCTATATAAAACAACAAAAGAACTGGCAAAAAAAAATGTTAGAGTCAACTTTTTCAGATCTTTAGAAATTAAAACATAGCTTGCAGTTTCCTGAGAGTGTTTGTTCAATAAAAATAACTGGTCTGGGTAAAAACAGTGACATATGTGGAATTTGAATTTGGCCTAGTCTTTTCTCTCAATAGTTGAAAACTAATAGCCACATTTGCAGTGGATACCAGCAGAGTGGCAATCTACAGAAAAAGCAGAATATGGCCAGAGCATCTTCCAAATCTAATTTCCAAAGAAATGTCATATTCTGACCTATTTTGTTCCTAGGAGACCTATTTCAAGTTTGTCTGTATGGACCTAAATCACATTTTACAGTGTGAAAGCTCTTTTTTCAAAGAGGTTTGTTTTAAACAATGAAAGACTTTTTTTTTTTTTAACTTTATAGTTGACTGTGAATGACTATGGGGCAAATAGTAGACCAATAAAGGAAAAGCTGGAGAATAAGATATCCACATGTAGCTTTTAAAGCTATGACACGTTTCTGGGAATTTAGCAGACCACACACATGTATCAGGCTAAATGCATGCCCAAGGCTGTATACATACTTAGGAAAGACCTGAAAAGACCCTGAACTCTCCCTTCTGGGGGATCTTGAGACTCTGCGCAAGGATAAAGTGAAATCAAAAGCACAGTTGTATCTGCCTGGCTGAGTGACAAAGGCATGTTCCAACATGCACAGAGAAACTCTCAGCAAAAACTGGGAGATTTATTGTTTCCAAGCATTTAAAGAACTCTGTCTTATCATTAATCAACCAATAATAAAACAGAATAGAAACTTCAGTGGCTACACATGACACAGAATGCAGACTTTAGAGAACCAGTTAAAAAATTCACAAAGCAAACAACTATAATGAATATCGGCAATAATATTTGATGGAGGGGGGTCTGATTTCCAAAGTTACCATATTATATTATTTGGAATGACTAGTTTCAGTTTTCAAAAAATTATGAGACACGAAAAAGTCCTAGAGTATGACCCATATAAAGACAAAAAGTCAACAATAAAAACTATCTTTGAGGAAGATTAAATGTTGGACTTAACTAGAAAAACACTTTAGGTATTAAGATGTATAAATTCATAACTTAAGAATATTTTAACAATGTCTGACTAAATATGGAATGCCAATAAGGGCATAAAGTTATTTAAAAAACAGATAGAAAATCTGGTATTGAAAATTGTAATTGAAACAAAATACCCACGGGACACCTGGGTGGCTTAGTCGGTTAGGCATCCAACTTCCACTCAGGTCATTATCTTGCAGTGTGCGGGTTTGAGTCCCACATCAGGCTCTGTGCTGAGGGCTCAGAGCCTGGAGCCTGCTTCAGATTCTGTGTTTCCCTCTCTCTCTGCCCCTCTCCTGATCACGATCTGTCTCTCTGTGTCTCAAAAATAAATACATGTAAAAAAAAGAAACAGAATACCCGTTAGTGAGACTCCATGTCAGATATGAGCAGAGAGAAGAAAGAATTGGGGAACCTGAAGACATATTTATTGAGATTACACAATCTGAGGAAGAGAAAGAAACAAGAATGGACCACAATAAGCAAAATCTAAGAGACCTATGGGGTACTATCAAGCAGACCAACATACACATAATGAGAGTATCAGAAAGTGAGGAAGTAGATAAAAGGGCCAAAGAATATTCAAAGAACTAATGTCCCCAAATTTCCCAAATTAAGGGAAAAACAGTTTACCAAAAAAGAAGCTCAGTGAACTCCAATTTAGATAAATTCAAAAAGAACTACTCCGAGAAACATCGTAAGAAAAGTGCTGTAAGCCCAAGATGAAAAGAGAAACTTGAAAGAAGCAACAGAGAAGAGACTCATCATGTACAAGGAATCCTCAATAAGATTAATAACAGCTAATTTTTCATCAGTGATCATGGAGGCCATAAGACATGAAATAAAAAATATTCAAAATCATGGGAAAAAACACCTATCAAAAAACTCCACATGCAGCCTACAGGTAAATTAAGAGTTTAATGAAATACAATGATTATCTATTTTAGAAAGATATATTCTAGTAGTATGTAAAGCTATATATAAAAATAAAAGAGTAACTTTATCACGGTAGTGGTAACTTTATTTTATTGACTTTATTTATAGTGACTTCATTCTTCCTGTATTTCTAAATGTTACCCAATAATATGTATTTTTGCTTGAATAAAAATAGAAAAGAAATGTTACATAATACAGAATAATAAGCTTGAAATACATTATTATGTAATTGTCACATATTTCAGATAGAATGAGGATGTCTTATTATAAGGTGTAGAGAGAGGATATCAAATTTGATATTTCTACTCAACAGATAAATAGCTCCTTTGCGCAATGAACAAAATTACACAGAAGTAATTTCATAGTATGTCCTAACATCAGAATTATTACATTACCTGTGAGCTTAAATTATCTTGGTCTTTCTGCCAAATATTGCTGTAGTTTTCTGCTAACAGTGGTATATCTTGATTCTCATTTTTCACTTGATAAATTATGTGCTCAAATCTTACAGAAGATTCCAATGGCTCAATTCCATAGCTGATATTTTCAAACTGAAGGAATCCCCTGAATATTTAGAAATCAATGACATCAAAACCCTACAAATGATCTTATCAAAGCTATAATCTAAAACGTAAAAAAAAAACCCTTTGAATTTAAGTTAAATTTCAATACTTTATTAGGTGTTTGAATAATGTGAAAGAACTCAAAGAAACCATCTATAAACAACTAAAGAGAAGTGTTATAATTATGTCTCACTAAATAATGTCAGCAAAGGCATGGGAATTATAAAAAAGAAATCAATAGAAATCCCAATTTGAAATATAGTAAAAAACACATTATAAACACACTTTATTTTCTTATTGTTTTCAGTCTACCATTAGTAACTGAGATACCGCATCTACCTTAGTTTTGCTCATGTATTAACATATATTTAAAAGTATTTTGTATTACCTGTATAGTAGTCATATTCATTCAAGATATATTAATTAAGGCCAAGTATGTGTTGAAAATCAAGACACTTTGTTGAGAATTCCAGGAATAGAAGTCATGTTCTTCCAGAGATTAGAATAAGGGAAAGCAGGTATATAGAGTGTACCTCTAGAGAGGTAGGCATCTATGAAAAGCCACATTAAATGGATACAAATTTTTTTGAGATGACATGAGTAAATTCTAGACCTCAGGCAAAGAAAAACAGAAGGAAGTTAGGGAAGTCTTTTTTTTTTTTCTTTCTCTGGATCAGTATTCCTCTGATAATACCCTTCTCTTGCCACTAACACTGATGAAAATCACTTATTCCTGCCCTTTACTCTGAGGTACTTTCTTAGTTGTTTCATGTCTGATACTGAGTACACCTAAACTGAAAGAATATAATATGTCGCTATTTAAATGACAAATTAATATTATTTTCCATAACTATTTGAGATAATTGATACTGAAACAATATTATTATTTCTAAAATGTCCTTTACTGAAACTATCCCCTTCTGCACAGTGTCTTTAAAAAATGCCTGCAGTCAGAATTCCCTGGTGTGATTTCATTTGAATGGGCACTAAATAAAGTCCAGCTACTAATATATTAAAAAGTAAGGGCATCATAAAGGAAACTTTCAGAATAGGGTTCCTCTTAAACCTTCCCAGATTTATGTCTGCTAGTCACTAGTTTTCCATGTCAAGATGCTATTACCTGAGTCCAGAACAGATGTTGAGTGTTGCAAGTGAATTTGGAAAATTTGCAATATATCCTTGGTAATGGCAATGCATCTGAAAACCAATATAAAAAGGTGAATAAATAAATTCTTTATGATTAAAAATGTATTTGCAAACATTGCAAAAGATTTAAAATGTTAAAATAATTAAAAATAAGATTGTGTATATATAGATTTATTAATGCAGATTTTCAAGGAAAAGAGATTTCTGACCTGTTTATTCTGTACCACCAAGGTGCCAATGAGTACGCTCTCAGCCTGGGTTTATCTCTCTCACATACCATTACTTTTTTTAATGTTTATTTATTTTTGAGAGAGAGAGACAGAGCATGAGCTAGGGAGGGACAAAGAGAAAGGGAGACACAGAATTCGAAAAAAGCTCCAGGCTCTGAGCTGTCAGTACAGAGCCAGATGCAGGGCTCAAACTCATGAATTGTGAGATCATGACCTGAACTGAAGTCAGAGGCTTAACTGACTGAGCCACACAGGCACCCCATCACATACCATTTTTTAAATTTAAATTTTAGTGAATTAATAATATACAGTGCAACATTGAAGTAGAATTCAGTGATTCATCATTTACATACATGAACACCCAGTGTTCTTCATGATAAGTGCCCTTTTTAATACTCATCAGCCATCTAGCCCATCTCCCACCCACCTCTCTCCATCAACCCTCAGTTTGTTCTCTATTGTTAATAGTCTGTTGTTTATTTCTCTTTCTTCTCTTCCCTCTCCTTCCCATGAGCTCATCTGTTTTGTTTCTTAAATTCCATATGAGTGAGATCATATGGTGTTTGTCTTTCTCTGATTGACATATTTTGCTCAGCATAATACATTCTAGCTCCATCCGCTGTTGCAAATGACAAGATTTTATTCTTTTTGGTGGTTGAGTAATACTCCATTATATATACAGAGCATTTTCTTGATCCATTGATCAATTTATGGACATCTGGGCTCTTTCCATAGTTTGGCTATTGTTCATAATGCTGCTATAAACATTGGGATGCATGTACCCCTTTGAATCTGTATTTTTATATCCTTTGGGTAAATACCTGATAGTGCAATTGCTAGATCGTAGGGTAGTCTTACTTTTAGTTTTTTGAGGAACCACTGTACTGTTCTACAGAGTAGCTACACGAGTTTTATTTTCACCAACAGTGCAAGAGGGTTCCCCTTTCTCCACAACTTCATCAACAACTAGAGGTTTTGAGCCATTCTGACAGGTGTGCGGTGGTATCTTATTGTGATTTCCCTTTGTATTTCCCTGATGATGAGTGATGTTGAGCAGGTTTTAATGTATCTGTTAGCTATCTGTATGCCTTCTTTGGAAAAGTGTCTATTATTGTCTTCTGCCCATTTCTTTACTGGGTTGTTTGCTTTTTTTGGTTATTGAGTTTATTAAGTTCTTTATGGATTTTTGGATACTAACCCTTTATCAGATATGTCATTTTCAAATATCTCCCCCCATTCTGTAGGCTGCTTTTTAGTTTTGTTGACTGTTTCCTTTGCTGTGGAGAAGCTTTTTATCTTGATGAGGTCCCAAAAGTTCATGTTTGCTTTTGTTTTCCTTGCCTCTGGTGACGTGACTAGTAAGAAGTTGCTATAGATGAGGTCAAAGAGATTTCTGCCTAAAATATCTTCTAGGATTTTGATGGTTTCCTGTCTCACAGTTAAATATTTCATCCATTTTGAATTTATTTTTGTGTATGGTGTAAAAAAGTGGTCCAGTTTCTTTCTTTTGCATGTTGCCATCCAGTTTTCCCAGCACCACCTGCTAAAGAGACTGTCTTTTTTCCATTGAATATTCTCTTCTGCTTTGTCAAAGATAAGTTGATCTTTGTCAAAGATAAGTTGATTTATGGGTTCATTTCTAAGTTTTGTATTCTGTTCCATTGATCTACATGTCTGTTTTTGTGGCAGCACCATACTGTGTGGATAAATATAGCTTTGTAATATATCTCAATGTCCAGAATTGTGATGTCTCCAGTTTTGTTTTTCAGAATTACTTTGGATATTTGGAGACTTTTCTGGTTCCATAAAAATTTTAAGATTGTTTTTTCTAGCTCTGCAAAGAATGCAGGTGGTATTTTGATAGTAATTGCATTAAATGTGTAGATTTATTTGCAGGGGTGGTATAGACATTTTAACAGTGCTTGTTTTTGCAATCTGTGATCATGGCATACTTTTCCATTTTTTGTGTGTCCTGTTTGATACCTATCATAATTGTCAGAGTGCAGACCTTTTTACCTCTTTATTTGGTTTATTTCTAAGTACCTTATTGTTTTTGGTGCAATTGTATATGGGATCAATTCCTTGATTTCTATTTCTGCTGCTTCATTATTGGTGTATAGAAATGCAACATGTTACTGCACTTTGATTTTATATCTTGTAACTTTGCTGAATTAATGTATTATTTCTAACAATTTTTTTGGTGGAGTCTTTCAAGTTTTCTACATAGAGTATCATGTCATTTACAATTCATAAAAGTGTGACTACTTACTTGCCAATTTAGATGACTTTTGTTTATTTTTGTTGTCTGGGTGCTTAAGTGAAGACTTCCACTAGTATCTTAAATAACTGTGGTGAGACTGGACATTTCTGTCTTGATCCTTACTGTAGAAGAAAAGTTCTCCATTTCCCTCATTCATGCTTTAGGTATGGGTCTTTTGCATATGGCCTTTATGATGCTGAGGTGTGTTCCATCTATATCTGCATTGTTCAGGGGTTCTGTCTAGAACGGATGCTGTGTTTTGTCAAATACTTTTTCTGCCCTATTGAGTGGATCCTATGGTTTCTTTTATTAATGTGATGTATCCCACTGATTGATTTGCAAACCTGTACCATCACTGCAGTCTAGGAATAAGTCCTACATGATCATAATAAATAAGTCTTTCAAAGCACTGTTAGATTTGATCTGCTAGTATCTTGTTGAGAAGGTTTGCATCCAGGTTCAACAGGGGTATTGACCTGTAATTATCCTTTTTAGGGGGGTCTTTGTCTGGTTTTGGAATCAAGGTAATGCTGACTTCATAGAATAAGTTTGGAAGTTTTCTTTCCATTTCTATTTTTTGGAACTGTTTCAGAAGAATAGGTATTAACTCTCCTTTAAATGTCTGATCAAATTCTCCTATGAAGCCATCTGGCCCAGGAGTCTTATTTGTTGTGAGATTTTTGATAACTGATTCAATTTCTTTGCAGGTTATGGATCTGTTCAAATTTTCTATTTTTTCCTGTTTTAGTTTTAGTAGTTGGTGAGTCTCTAGAAATTTGTCCATTTCTTCCACATTTCCCATTTTGTTGGCATATAATTTTATCATAGTGTTCTTCTATAATTTTATTTCTGTGGTGTTGGTTGTGATCACTACTCTTTAATTCATGATTTTATCTATTTGGGTTCTTTCTCTTTTGTTTTTGATAAGTCTGGCTAGGGGTTTATCAATCTTGTTTACTCTTTCAAAAAAACATCTCTTAATTTTGTTGTTCTTCTGGGTTTTTTTTGTTTGTTTGTTTGTTTATCATTTATTTCTGCTTTATTATTTCCCTTCTCCTGCTGGCTTTAGCCTTTATTTGTTGCTCTTTTTCTAGCTCCTTCAGGCTGAAGGCTATGTATTTGGGACCTTTCTTGCTTCTTGAGATAGGTCTTAACTGCAATATACCTTCCTTTTATGACTGCCTTTGCTTCATCCCAAAGGTTTTGGACTGTCTTGTTTTCATTTTTTTGGCTTCCACGTATTTTTTTAAAACTTCCTCTTTAATCTTCTAGTTAACCCATTCATTCTTTAATAGGATACTCTTTAACCTCCATATATATGAGGGCTTTCAAATTTTTTTCTTCTGATTGATTTCAAGTTTCATAGTGTTTTGTTCTAAAAATATGTATGATATTATCTTGATCTTTTTTGTATTTGTTGACAGCTGATTTGTGACCCAGTATGTAATCTATTCTGGAGGATGTTCTTCATGCACTTAAAAAGAATGTGTATTAAGCTCCTTAGGATGGCATGTTCTCAATATTTCTGTTAAGTCTATCTGGCCCAGTGTGTCATTCAAAGCCATTGTTGTCTTGTTGATATGCTTAGATGAAAAGTCCATTATGGTGAGTGGGATTTGAAAGTCCCCTACTATTATTTTATTATTATCAATGAGTTTCTTTATGTTTGTTATAACTGATTTCTGTATTTGGGTGCTCTCAAGTTGGGGGCATAAATATTTATAATTGTTAGATCTTCTTGATGGACAGATCCTTTAATTATGGTATAATGTTCTTCTTCATCTCTTCTTACAGTGTTTGTTTTAAAGTCTATTTTGACTCATATAAGTATGGCTACTCCGGCTCTTTTCTGATGACCATTAACATGACAGATAGTTCTCCATCCCCTTACATTCAATCTGGAGGTGTCTTTAGGTCTAAAATGAGTCTCTTATAAGCAGCATATAGATAGGTCTTGTTTTCTTATCCACTCGGATACCTTATGTCTTTTGACTGGAGCATTTAGTCCATTTAGAGGGAGTATAGAAAGATATGCATTTAGTGCCATTATGTTGCCTGTTGGGTTGGTGTTTCTAGTGATGTTCTCTGGTCCTTTCTAGTCCTTGATGCTTTTGGTATTTTTTGTTTTGTTTTGTCTTTTCTCCACTCAAAGAGTCTCCCTTAAAATTTCTTGCAGGTCTGGTTTAGTGGTTACAAACTCCTTTAGTTTTTGTTTGTCTGAGAACCTTCCATTCTGAATGACCCCCTTTTTTCCCATTTAGCACACTGAAAATATCCTGCCACTCCCTTCTGGCCTGGCAAGTTTCTGTGGATAAATCTGCTGCCAACCTGAAATTCCCTTTTAGGTTTAAAAACATTTTTTTTTCTTGCTGTGTTCAGGATTCTTTCCTTGTTTGAGTATTTTGTGACTTTGACTATGATATACTTACTGATGGTCAGCTGTTGAATTTAATGTGAGTTCTCTGTTCCTCTTGCATTTTGATGTCTGTGTTCTTCCACAGATTAGGGAAGTTTTCAGCTATAATTCGTTCACATAAACCTTCTGCCCCTTTCTCTCTCTTTTCATCTTCTGGGGCTTCTATGATACAGATATTATTTCTCTTTAATAAGTTGCTGAGTTCTCTAAGTCTCATGATGTTTGACCTTTGTATTCCTCTTTTTTCAGCTTCACTATTTTCTATCATTTTATCTTCTATACCACTGATTCACTACTCTGCTTCATCCACCCAGACAATCACGAATCCCTAAAGATTGTACATAGATTATAGCATTTTTAATTTCAGCCTGACTAGATTCTAGTTCTCTTATCTCTGCAGAAAAGGATTCTCTGGTGTCTTCTATGCTGTTTTTCAACTCCAGCTAATATTATTATAATTGTCATTTTATTTATTTACTTATTCTGAGAGAGAGGCAGAGAGAGAAAGAGAGTGAGAGAGCATGAGGGACAGAGAGAGAGGGAGAGAAATCCCAAGCAGGCTCTGCACTGCCAGTGGAGGAGAGCCCACTGTGGGACTTGAACTCACAGACTGTGAGATCATGACCTGAGCAGAAACCAAGAGTCAGATGCTTAACCAATGGAGCCACCCAGGCACCCCAAAATTGTGGTTTTAAATTCTAGTTCAGACATCTTACTTATATCTGTGTTGATTAAATCCCTGGCCATGATTTCTATTGCCTATTCTTTCTTTTAGGGGAGTTTCTCCATCTTGTCATTTTTTTTTCCAGAAAAGAAAAGAGCAAAGAATAAAAAAGAAAGAAAAAATTTTTTATTAAATTTGTATTTTAATGTTTTTTATATATTTTTGAGAGATAGAGAGAGACAGCATGAGAGGGGAGGGTCAGAGAGAGAGGGAGACACAGAATCTGAAGCAGGCTCCAGGTTCCAAGCTGTTAGCACAGAGCCTGACACGGGGCTCGAACCCACGAAGTGTGAGATCATGACCTGAGCTGAAGCCAGACGCTTAACTGACTGAGCCAGCCAGGTGCCCCGAAAAAGAAAGAAAGAAAAAAAAAATCTCATATACATAGAAAAAAGACAAACAACAAAGAAAAACAAACAACAACAACAAAACCTAGATCCTGGTTGTGTTTTGGCCCGTTTTCAAAAAAAAATTATGTTTATTTATTTTTGAGAGAGAGAGAAAGCATAAACAAGGGAAGGGCAGAGAGAGAGAGGGAGACAGAGAATCTAAAACAGGCTCCAGGCTCTGAGCTGTCAGCACAGAGCTTGACATGAGGCTCAACCTCTGACCGATAAGATCATGACTTGAGCTGAAGGCGGAATGCAAAGAACTGGGCCACCCATGTTAATATAATCTAGATCTTAGAATTTAAAATAAAATAGCATAAAATAATAAGATGACATAAAAAAGTAAAATGAGAAGAAAAAACCTACAATGTAAAAAATAAAACATAAAAGAACATGTATATATAAAAATGTATATATAAAAAATAAAAAATAATAGCAAAATATTGAAAAAATTGAATTGAAAAAATAAAAAAAACTGAAATAAAAAAATAAAGAATAAAATTAAAACGGAAATTAGATCCTATTTCCCCTAAGGTTGAAGCTTTGCAGTACTATGATGGTACACTTGGTGCAAAGGAGTTATTTGTGTTGGTCTTATGTGAGGGAAGAGCCTGCTGCACTTATTCTCAGAATGACTTGTTTCAGAAGAAATGGACCTCTGAGGTGCAGAAGGGCGGGTCTTAGTATATGTGTCTCTGGCCTCCAGTGGGTGGCACTGTTTTGCTAGCTAAAGGCTTTCAGCTCAGTCAGGGCCAATGAAGATGGCCTCCTCTCACTCTGTAGCCCAATAGCTGAATATTCCTGCCCTCCGCTCTTCAAGGAAACCTCACAGAAGAGCAATTAATAAACCTTCCTGTCCTTGGTTTCTATCAGAACCCCTCATTCAGCCAGCCTGTGTCTAAGCATTTTTAAATTTCAGGAGCACAACTGTTTCAAAACTCCAAGTTTTAGGGATTCTCAGGGCACAGACCAGTGGTGCTCCTCTGGGTGCTCCTCTCCCCACACTGTTATCTGCCTGCCTATGTGAAAAAAGCAGTGGTGGGACTGTGCTGCTGTTCAATTTGTCAACACAGAGCAGAAAACAGGCACCCCCCTGTCGCAACCTAAAGCTGGATCAAGTCCCTTCTCCGATGTCTGGAAATAGCACAACACATTGGCACGAGCCTTCTTTGTTGCAACTTAAGCGATCCTCAGACCCTGCTCACTCCTGGAATTCTACCCGACTCTACCACTTGAGCACCCATAAGCCAGGTGCTTCCCCAACGGTAGTGGACTACTACAGGTTCAGATTCTGTGCTCGCTGCTCATTCTATTTTGGGATGGCCTCCGTAAGCCAACTCTCTCCCTGTTCCCGGATACAGACCAGTATCTCTCCCAGTAAATTCTCTGCACCTCCTACTTTCCAAACAGTGGTCTCTTTTCTACATGTAGTCTTGCTGGGTTTTTTTGTTTTGTATTTTTTTGTTTTGTTCTCATTCAGACCTCTGGTTGATTTCTTTAGTGTTCAGAATGATTTGATAACTATTTAGCTGTGTTCAAGGCATGAGACAAGCTTAGGGTCAACTTACTCCTTCACCAACTTAACTCCCCTCCTCTCACTATTTTTATGTACAGCAATCAACCACATAACAGGTCAATTTTATGGAATAAAATATTTGTATTAAACTGTCATCATGGAACAAACATATCCCAATGGAAATGATATGGCCACATCAATAAAGAAACATATGATAATAAATATCTAAGACAGCTAAAGCTTACCTTAATATATGAAGACTCTGACTGCAAAAATCCAGTTTCATTATATGTATAAACCAAAAAGTTCTGGGATAAGAAAGAGCTAAGAAAAAAAAAAGGTTGGTAATGAATTTAATAGTAATATAAACATTAATGTAATAAAAATAAATGTGGAATATACAGATTTATATAATAATATGCTTTAATTAGGGTAATTTTAGTGTGGGATCGCAGTTTAAATTCATGGAATCAGTGTATTAGAAAATTCAGCTCTTCTTAACCCTGAAATAGACGGAAATCCTCTGTATCAGTGTGTGCCTGTGTATATCTTCATCGAACATATATTTACTGAGTGCCTACTGAGAGATCCTCTTCTGGGCACTAGAATACATCAGTAAACAAAAGACAAACCACTGGCCACTGGTTTTCCTGATGGTGAGGGATGCACGACTAGCATTAAGTAAGACCTGGGTGAAGAAAATTGATTGCAAAGTGTAGATAGGATGGCATAGAAAAGCTCACTGAATACATTGAGTAGAGACTTGAAAACAGGCCACATGGATTTGCATAGAAATGTTACTCCAGATAGAGTTAGAAGAAAATCCAAAGGTGATGAGGCCAAAATATACATTCTATATATAAGGAACAGCTAGAGGAAGATGTGACTGGAATGAAATGCTGATTGAAGCTGAGAGATGGTGTCACAGAGATGAGAAACCATTAGAAGATTGTGAACAAATAAATGATATGATTAGATCAATGCTTTATTTATTTAAGTAATCTCTACACCCTATGTGGGGCTCATACTCACAAGATCAAGAGTTACATGCTCTTCTTACTGAGCCAGTCAGGCACCCCTCACCAACATTTTAATAGAATCAGACTGAATGCTATGTTGAGAATTATCTGTAGGGCAAGTAAGTAGAAGCAGGGAGAACAGTTAGGCTATTTCAGTCATCCAGGCAAGATATGATTGTGACTTGAACTAAGACAGTTAGCGGTGGCAAAGGTCCAATTATGGATATATTTTGAAGACTGAACACATGGAATTTAATAATCCACTGGGAGTTATAATCCATTGCGAGGGAAAACAGAAGAAAATAAAAGATATCGAGGATGACTCCAAGATTTTGTTTTGAGGAATTAGAAGAATAGACTTGCCATTTACTTAGATGACTATAGGAAGGAAAACTTTGGAGGGAGGATCAGACGTACATTTTGGATATGTTAAGTCTGAGAATTCTCGCAAACACTTGATTGTTAAGTAAGTAGTCAGATAAATGAATATGGTGTCCGTTGGAGAGGAATAGAGTAGAGATATAACTTGGAAGTAATCAATATATAAATGGTACTTAAAGCTACAAGAAAGGATGAAATAACAAGGTGATTGAAAGTAGCTAGGAAAAACAAGATTCAAGAAAAGTACTATGGAGTACTCTAAGATGGGAAAGATGAATGAAAATATAAAAAACAAACAAGTTGAAACAAATAAACAAACAAAATGAGAGAGTAAGCACAATGGTAAGAGTTAAACCGGGAGTCCACAGTGCTCTGGAAGCCAAATGAAGGTGATATTTTCTAAGGAGATACTGATAAGCTATAGAAAAATGCTATCATTTGGTAAAGAAAAATGAAGACTAAAAAATAACTGGCATTCAGAAACATGTAGATGTAGATCACTGATGGTCTTATCAGAAAACACTTCAAAGTTGTTGTATAGACATTAAAAACTGACATGAGTTTAATGGTCATGAATTATATGGGAACAGTCATGAATTAAGCGGCAAGTTTTCTTTAGCCTTGTTTAACTACAGAGATGCAGGCAGACAAAATGCAGTTGTTACAAATATATATTTTCAAAGATGCAGGCAGAAAAAAGGCTGTTTGATTCCACTTGCATGAAATGTTGAGAAAATGCAAGTTAGGAGACATAAAATAGATTGATTATTCCTGTAGTTGTGGATAAGTCCAGGGATTAAATAGGAAACAACATGAGGCTTTTATGTAGAATATGAAGTGTTCTACAACTGATTTATAGTTGATGGTTGCAATGCTGCATACAGTGTAAAATTATTGAATTACACATTTGAGTGAGTTTTATGATACCCAATAAAGTTGTTAAAAATAAATACATATATAATTAATACATTCATAAAATGTATGCCATTAATTGAATTTTCCACCAATAACTGCTTGATGTGTAACCATGTTTGATTTCACATCAAACAGATTTATTTAATACATAACTTGGAGTTTTTGGGTTCAATGGCTTTGTACTTAGTTAAAGATTGACAAATACATAGCTTATTTTTTAATTTGAAAATAATAAGCTATAAGATTAAAATGTAACATTCTATTATTCATCATTCTACTCTTCTCTTATTCAAGACTTAATCTTTATTGAAAAATCGATAAACAGTGTTTAAGAAGTAAAATCTAAGCTTTAATGAAAAATTACATCTTACTGTTTTCTGAGATGCAGAGTGTATGGTTTTTCATCAATTGTAATGACATAAATCACCTAAAATAAAGCAAATAAATAAAGATGATTTAGTAAATCAGAAATATATAAACTGAAACACCATTTTTCTCTCATGTAAATGAAACAACTCATTTGGGGGGGCTGGGTTCAAGTTAACAACATCAGAAGATCATGAACTCACTTCCTCCCAGGGGTACAACCAATATACAACTATATATGGGGTAATTTATCCTGAAAAAGACTGGAAATCTGGATGCACAGAGACTCTAGAGCAAAAGAGAAAAAGGCAGCAATGAGATGGATAGGAGTGGGAGAGATACCACTTGCCCAACAACACAAAACAAAATAAAACAAGCAGGGCGATACATAATAGGGAGAGGATACAAAAATACTGAGGAGTCAGAGGGTTGTGCCGTACATCAGAGAGCTAAACTGTTAGACCCGACATAAGAAGGACGAGTCTGCTAAATGCTGGGGTTTGAAAACCAATAGAGGGGAGCCTGGGTCGCTCAGTCGGTTAAGCCTTCGACTTCAGCTCAGGTCTTGATCTCACGTTCATGGGTTTGAGCCCCGCGTTGGGCTCTGTGCTGACAGCTAGCTCAGAGCCTGGAGCCTGCTTCCAATTCTGTGCCTCCCTCTCTCTCTGCTCCTCCCTGCTCATGCTCTGAATCTCTCTGTCTCAAAAATAAATAAAACATTAAAAAAATTTTAAAAAGAAAACCAATAGAGATTACATCCAGGAAAACTATAGAACTATAGAGCCTGGAGAACCCATTCTTAAAGGGATCACATGCAGAATCACTAACGCTGAGACCCAAAGCAAAAATGCTAAATTGAAAAGCATTTAGACCATATGTGAAGAGACTCATTTACTAAACTTAAAGCACTTGGCAGAGAAGCAGTAAACTGTTGGAACTTTCTCCGGGGACAGAGAAACTGGTGGGTACCATATCTGCAACATCATCTTAGAGTGTTAATGTCAGTGCTGGTGGGCACCATTTTAGAATAACTCTTTAACCTGCCACAGTCTTTGGGCACACCCAACTAAAAACCACGTCCACACTATGGTATCACAGCTGTACTTTACAGCCATGTCCAGCACCAGCCCCACTCACCTTTGGGTCTCAGTGCAACTGTATGATGCACCTGTGCTGGGTGCCAGCTCTGCCCCCACCCTGCACTGCAGATGGGTGTGCAGAGGGTATACAGTGATACCACTTGAGCATCTTACTCTAGTGTCAGGGGGGAATGTGCTTCGAGGCTTCTTGTTGCACCTACAAAAAGCTGTTCCTTCAAGATTAGGAGAGGTAGTTGCAGAGAGTCAGGAAAAATGAAGAGACAGGCGAATGTGTTCCAAATGAAAGAAAAAAAACGTAAGAAAAAAGACATTAATGAAATGGAGATGAACAATCAGCCTGATCAAGAGTTAAAAGTAATGGTCATATAGATATTCACCAAGCCTGGAGCAAGAGTGGATGCACACAGTGAGATCCTCAATGAAGAGACAGGAAAAATAAGAAAGTTCCAAACAGAAGTTAAAGAGCTAAAGAATACCATAACTTAACTGAAAACTACACTAGAGGGGTTCAACAGCACACAGAATGAGGCCGGAGACTAGAGCACTGAGCTAGAAAACAAAGGATCAGAACTGACCCAGGGAGACCAGGAAAAGAAAAAATTAAGAAATGAAGATAAATGAGCACTGAGAGAGGAGAGGGCAAGATGGCAGAGAAGTCGGGAGTTCTGTACTTCCCGCCTGCATCTATCAAACAGAAGGGCTGAAGCCAAAGACACTAAACCACAAGAGTCTGGGAGGAAAAGACACTGAACCACATGAGTCTGGGAGGCACTTGGAAGACAGCCTCATAGGCGCGTGATTGCGAACTGAGGGAGATAAAAACAGCCAGACACGGAAGCATGGAGGGGAGGGAGCCCCCTCTGTGGAGAGGCAAAGTTGGAAAGAGTGGCTGAAACTTCTCTTAGAGCTGTCCTTGGAGAAGAGAAAAACCTTGGCCTGAGATGGAGGGGGATCCTATCATCCCATCTCTAACCGCAGGATGTCCGAGAGAGATCCTATCTGTAACTGCAGAGGCTTCTTTGGCTGGGTGCCCCAGTCCCAGAAATTCCCTCCGGTACAGACTGTACTCAAGGGACTCAATAGGCATCGGGAGAAACTGCTCCCCTACTTGATCCCAGCTAAGAAGAGCCTGGGCCTGGGCTGGCGGGATTACATTTTGGGCGGCACCATTACTGCACATGGAGTAAGAGCTGGAAATGAGGCTGGGGGCAGGACATAGAACACTGCCCACCTTGGCTGCACCCCCAGCACAGTGAGGTCAGACCCAAAAGA
This sequence comes from Mungos mungo, assembly GCA_004023785.1. Taxonomy (NCBI): domain Eukaryota; kingdom Metazoa; phylum Chordata; class Mammalia; order Carnivora; family Herpestidae; genus Mungos; species Mungos mungo. Next base: position 31,108 of record PISW01007764.1, read on the forward strand.
GTGATTTGCAACGCTTGGTTCGAGAAGGGACTGGGCAGTTTTTCTCCCCAAAACCACCAAGGCAAGGCCTCAGGGAGCAGCCTGTGGGACCTACAGTGGAAGCAAGACCTGGCTACACCAAACCACGCCCATCTGCATTGTGTAGCTGCTTTGTTACCAGAGCTGAATAGATGCAGCAGAAACAGATGTAACCGGAGCTGAATAGATGCCCCTCATCCAAGACCAGCACTGATGCATTGCCGTGATTAACTCTAGATCAATTCTTGCTATTCAGATATATTCTCCCTTATCTCATTCTTATCTCTCCCCTCCACTGGACTGGGAATTCTGGTTATAGATTTGTTTAAACAGTCATATCTAATCCATTCTCCTGATACATATTCTACACCTCCGTCCTTCCCTTCCCTCCTCTCTCTCTGTAATAATCAGACTCTATAGTTTCTCAGGGTAACATTATCTTCATTTTTTTTTCCTTCTCTCCTCACCTCCTGCCATATTCTCCTTTTTCTCTAACTGAATTAAGCCTTTTAATTTATTTGCTTGGTCAAAGTTCAATTTCTCTTTCTCCCCACCCCTGTCATTTCTCTCTTTCTATATGCTTACTTAAACATCATAAAAGCCACTTATGAAAAGCCCACAGCTACTATCATCCTCAATGGGGAAAAACGGAAACCTTTCCGCCCGAGATCAGGAACACGACACGGATGTCCACTCTCACCACTGTAGTTTAACATAGTGCTGGAAGTCCTAGCATCAGCAATCAGACAACAAAAGGAAATAAAAGGCATCAGAATTGGCAAAGATGAAGTCAAACTTTCACTTTTGGCAGATGACATGATACTCTACATGGAAAACCCAACAAACTCCATCAGAAGCCTGCTAGAACTGATCCATGAATTCAGCAGCTGATACAAAATCAATGGTTGCATTTGTATACACCAATAACGAAGCAACAGAAAGAGAAATTAAGAACCTGATCCCATTCGCAATGCACAGTTTGTGAGTTCAAGCCCCATGTAGGGTTTTGTGGTGACAGTGCAGAGCCTGCTTGGGATCCTCCCTCTCCCTCTCTCTCTGCCCCTACCCTGCTTGTTCTCTCTCTCTCTCAAAATAAGTAAATAAACTTAAAATAGATGAATAAAGATGGTGTGATATATATGTGTATACACATACACAATGGAATATTACTCAGCCACAAATAGAATGAGGCCTTGCCATTTACAAAAGATGAAAGAACCTTGAAGGTATTATGCTAAGAGAAATAAGTCAGACAGAGAAAGACAATGTATGATTTCACTTACCTGTGGTATATAAAAAGAACAAAACAAATGAAGAAACAAAACAAAAGAAAACAAAACAAAACTCATAGATACAGAGAATAGATTAGTGGTTACTGGAAGGTAAAGAAGGTCAAGAGTGGGAAAAATAGGTAAAGGGGGAAATTTGGGTAGTGATGGATGGTAGCTTTACTCTTAGTGATGATCACTTTGTGGTGCACAGAGATGTCGAATTATAATATTGGATATCTGAAACTTATAAATGTCATATTCTAATTTTACCTAAATTAAAAAAAAGACAAACCCATTTTAAAAATCAATGTATTCTTCAGAATTTATTTTTCTAAATACTAAGAACTTATTATTCTAGTAAATTTAGGATTAGAGTGATGAATTTAATGTATAGGGTTGGCTTTTTGAAAGGAAAAAATGAAGACTACATTCTGAAAAAGTATATAATTTAGGATTATTAATATTATTAATTGCTTCTATTCAGAAAACAACATGAACTTTATAGGTCAAGATGAAAGACAGGGCTGTAGACTTACATTGTACACCAATTATAATGAAATAACAAATTTACATTACATATATGTATATGTGTAAAACACACACACACACACACACACACACACACACACACTACTGTATTCACCTAGAGCCACTTAGCAATTCTTAGCATATAAAACTGAGGAGGAAAGGACTCAAGAAACAAGTTAGGAAAGGATGTTGTAGCTCCAGGAATAGGACTCTAATTAATACAACAGGGACTGAGTTATGACAGTGCTTATCATTTTGATGTGGTGACAGTCAGAAATAAGACGGAACTTAGTGTAGGTTTACAGAGTCAGTGGACCATCTCAACAAAGACAGACAGACGCCTATTCCAGCAAATGCATAATTTCTTTCCAAGACAAACCAATTTCAGGAAAGATCTTTGATTTAAAGCTGGCACAGAGTCTGCAAGCGTGGGAGAGGCCAGGGAGGCCTCTGACTGGAAACGCCTACAAGTGTAAGAAGCACACATCTCAGGAGACCAGATGACTAATAACTCAGAACCGAGGCAAACCTTGCCTCGTCATTCCCATAAAACTACTGTAATGTACTGTAGCAGACCCACTACATTATCTCAGACCAAATGCAAAACAGAGGCAAAAGAAAGTCTGACAGGATCTCAACTAAACTGGCAAGTACACAATAAAAAACAATTTAACTTCTGAAGAATGTCTGCATCAGGAAGGAAAGATATCAAATTCAGCAAATGAAATAAACAATTCCCAAGATAAATGTAAAGTAGTAAGATGTATTACACCTAAAAATTAGAGAGTATATGTAATGGAATACTATCTAAAAATTTCTAACACTTAAATGGATATTTATCATATGCCTAGAACTATCCTATAAACTTTACATGTTTTGTCCATAAAATATTTTTGCCCACACAACAACCATAATTTTCATTTTGAGGAAAAGAGACTAACTCTCTCAACACATTTAATGGATATTAGCGCTTGACAGTCCTTACGCTTTACCACCATATCACACTGCTAACAGGTGAAGAAGAGCAGACCGTTCATACTGAAATAAGAAAAGACAATTGTGGAAATGATCCAATTATAGATCATATAGATGAAAATGTAATTGTTGATTTTTAAGTAAATTATTATTATGAGTAAGAGATTGGATATACCTGAATTGGTGAGGTTGAACATCAAAGCTAAGGAAGTTTCTGAGAGTAAATACAAAGTAATCTTATAAGTGGAAGATATGCAAGAGTGAGTAAGAGAGAAGCCCTTTCCAAAACTTCCATCATCAGCTAATGAGAATTTATGTAGACAAATATAATACAGCAAAGAAGCAAGAGTTTAGAATATATTTCAAAATTGCTGAGAAATGGAGATCTAGGTAGGTTTATTTCATTTACTCACTATGGGTCATGTAGGAAGTTAAATATAAAAAAACTCACAAAAAGTAAAGAACTCTGTAAAGTCAATCATCAGAATTCTAAGGAAGAACAAAGTTGAATTAATCACATTTTTCACTTTCAAGATCTTCCATAAAGCTACTATAAATAAGACAGCATAGCGTTGGCCAAAAGAGAGGGAAAGAACTCAGAAACAGACTCACAAAAATAAAATCAACTGACTGTTTAAAGGTGCAAAGGTATTTCAGTGGAGAAATGATAGTAATTTCAATTAATGGTGTTGGGAAAGTTGGATATCCATATGAAAATGATGAAACTCAGGGCGCCTGGGTGGCTCAATTGGTTAAGAATCTGACATCGGCTCAGGTTATGATCTTGCAGAGTGTGGGTTTGAGCCTCGCATCGGGTTCTGTGCTGACAGCTTAGAGCCTGGAGCCTGCTTTAGATTCTGTGTCTTCCTCTCTCTCTGCCTTCCCCGGCTCATGCTGTCTTTCTCTCAAAAATAAATAAACATTTAAATTTTTTTAAATGATGAAACTAAACCCAGACCTCACACCTTATCCAAACATTAAAAAAAACTTATTATAAAACCTCTCTAATAAATCATAGAAGGAAACCTATGTGAACTTAGTGTTGGGAAGTTTTTGAATATGAAAGAAAAATCACAATTAAAAAATAAGTTGGATTTGATTTAAAATAAACACTTTCAGAAAATATCAACATCACACACAGCTACTGTGAGATAATTATGGATCAAGATAAAAACAAGACAATATCATAACTGTGTTTATACATGGACAAAATATAAACATCGTTCCAAGGGGGAAAAATGATCAAATAAGCCCTAATTGGGCTACCATGAGCAGCTGTTGCTTCTTAACCAATTACAACTTTAAGATTGTGCTAGCCTTTCCTTCTCCTAGATAAGATTTAAGATACACAATCAGAATTACCTCTACTTCCTGTACTGCATGCAAACCAGAGCAAAAGTCTGTTTCCCCCAAACCACTTAAGCCTAAACCTTATTAATGCCTTTCTAACAACTTCTTGCTGAGATGCCCCATGGGTTCCGTGGTGTGTATTCTCCCACAGTAAACCTAACTTGTGTTGACTACAGGTATGTTCACAATAGTCTTTGGCAGGAAGGCATTGACAGAAGGAAATAAACCCCTGTAACTGTTCTTCTCATCTGAGGACATTTTCCCCAGTGTTATACAATAACAGCATTATGGCTCCCACAAATATACTTAGATAAACCTTCAAAGGTTGGACACATTCTACGTAATTCCTGTAATGTCTCCAAATCCAAACCATTGCTTTAGTGGAAAGTGTGATTGTCATGACAAACTGAAAGTCCATGAAAAAAGAATCCTTCATATGTCTAATAAAAAGATTTTTTTTTAAAGATTTGGGATAATAAGGGATTAAAGAAAGAAAACAAGAGAGAGAAAGAATGTCCACTATAAGAAATCAAAGGAAAACATTAGCATACTTGATCACAGGGAAAAAACAGCTTACAGAATTCCATACGTGGAATATAAAATGTAGACAGGTACTGAACACAGTAGGTAAAACTATTTCATGTCCTGTAATGTTGCTATATGCTTTGTGACAGGTGATTTTTAAAATTTTTTTAAGTTTTATTTATTTTTGAGAGAGAGAGAGAGAGAGAGAGAGCACGCGCATGAGCAGGGGAGGGTTAAAGAGAGAGGGAGACACAGAATCTGAAGACAGGCTCCAGGCTCATGAGCTAGTTGTCAGCACAGAGCTTTTTGAACCCACAGACCCTGAGATCATGACCTGAGCGGAAGTCGGATGCTCAACCAACTGAACCACCCAGGCGCCCCTGTGACAGACAATTTGAAGTAAACAGTTTGAAATTTAAAGTGACAATGCAATGACAATGTACAAACAGAAGTAAATCAGGAAAAAAAAAACTTTTATGCAACAGAAAGTAGTTTACTTGTAAAGGAACTGGAGTTATAAAGATTAGATTCCATGTCCTGAAACTTAAAGGTTTGATGCCCTTAACATTTTTAATCTTTTTTTTTTCTAAATACATGTGTCTGTGCTTGTATGTGTGTATATGTATATAATCTGACTTAATACAAAGGTAAATAAAAAGAGCCTTAAAGTTTTAAATCATAAAGCAAACATTATTGATCGTTTACCTGCTTCTCTGAATCTTCAGTCTCATTTGACTTTATCTTCTGTGGAACCGTGACATGCAATAATATTCCTTCAGAATCTGCTATAGGAAAATGGGTGTTTGTGGGTTTTTTTTGTTTGTTTGTTTTTGTTTTTGCAACAATCTTCTCACTCAAGCATGGGCTCTTAATCCTGAGTACAAGGGGCATCTCAAATTGAAAGTAAACTTATATAGAGGTGCCCACCCTCGTTGGTGCACAGCTTTCGCTAGATTTCCAATGGCACACTCAAAATGTCTAGCATGCAACAAATAAAAAAAATAGTAGACATTACAGTTCTACAGGTCCATCCTGTTCATCTCCAGAACTATGTCAGCGCCCATCTCCTTGGGACTCTGGGGAAGAAACTGAGGGTCTCACCCTTCTAGAACCTCTCGCCAGAAAGACTGGCGGCAGTTCAACTGCTAAGACCCTAGACCCCCTGACTTGACTAACCTCCTCAGTCACCTATCTGGCCTGGGACTGGGGAGCGGAGAGACGCTGGGGAAGGCGCCAGGAGGGGATCCGGAAGGGGAAGGCCGTAGGAGTACCACAAAGAAAATGCTCTCCTGGCAGAGCCCAGCCCTGCGTAGAGGCCAAAGGAGAAGGAAGTCCAGGCTTCCCAGGCTTACCCAGGCGGGCGTGCAGCCCTCCAAGCGCAGAGAGCAGTGCAAAGAGAAGGAACATGGCTGGGCCAAAGCGCGCCATGCACCGTCGAGGCTGAAGGCCGTTGGGCAGCTCTGAGGCTCGCGGGCAGGAGGACGCTGAGGAGTCCGGCTGCCGGCCGGGCCCTGCTGTTAAGGTTGCTTGATTGTGCTTGCTTTCAGCTCGCGCTGGCTAACCCTCAGGGCTCCTGAGTGGATCAGCGGCTTCCGCTGGTGGAAGGAACAAGGAGAGGAAGCCCCAGGCACAAGCTTACGCCTTTGCACACAACTGATTCGATCCGGCTAAATTGTCATTGATTAAATTCTTCAATAGCGACACAGAGGCAAATGAGCGTGATTTGCTTTTCTGGTGAAGTTCTTGGTAATTTTGATTCACGAGGTCATGGTTTTCTGGCATGTTTTTTATTTGCTGTGATAGAGGAGAGAGAGGAAAATAAAGATGTTAAGCACTTTTACAAGAAATTCCCTGCTTAAATCGTGCCACTGCTGACTTAACTTTACTATCTTTGCAAATAAGGAAAAGTCAAGACTATTGACTTGATCCTGGATAAGGCAATCAAAAAACACTTTTCATACGGTATTAGATTGTAATCAGTTGAAGAAAGGGAAAGGACACTTTAACATGCAACCTAAATGTTTTGTTAAGAGTTACTCTAAGCACTAGTAGGAAGCTGTGGGGTGGGAAAGGCAGCAAGGCAAACAGGACATGTGTCCTGGCTGGATAAGAGCATGCAGTAGTCTTTAGATATTCTAAAAGAAATCTTACATCACACATGTCCAAGACCCTACTCGACCTCTCCCCACCTCTCACCTATACCTTCTTATATCCCAGTACACCTTATTCCAAGGATGCATTGTGTCAAGAGTTGCAACGTTAAACTCTAGTCCGGCTTAAAACTTGGATCTGCTAGGTGGTATTATACCTGACATCCTCAGAAATTCCTATTAAAAATAAGGCAGGCCGGTGATCATAATGTCCTAAAACAAGTTAGTGGTATTGAGAATGATGGAAAGTTACCATAGAATCATCCTGATATGTGTTTTTCTTAACCACACAATTCATCCACTAAAGTGTACAGCTGAATGATTTAGGATTTACATATATTCACAGATGGGTGCGGCCATCGCCACAGTCTATTTTAGTTCCATCATCTCAAAAGGAACCCTGTACCCTTTAATTATCACCACCCTGCACCCCAGCTCTTTATCCCCTGCCTAAACAACCCAGGCATAAGTAACCACTAATCTTTGTCTGTATAGACGTCACCATTCAGGATATTTCATACAAATTCATACCACATGGATTTGTGACTGGTTTTATATACTTAGCAGAATGGTTTCAAAGGTTCATTCATGTTGTAGAGGTATCAATGGTTTGTTCTTTTTTATGGCTGAATAATATTCCATTGCATGCATAGATCACTATTCATACAAAGTTTACCCATTCATCAGCTGATGGACATTTGGAAAAGAAATCTCTTGGCCTCTCTGGTGCGGTACTCTCACCTCTGAGCCAGGAGCATCCTTACTGAGGGAGACTCTCTAGGTTCTCATTAGGTCCCAGCTAGGTTGACTAGGTTGATGGCTCCCTTATCCATGTACCATGCTTAGAGGTATGCAGAAGTACATTCATCTTAGTAAGAGGGAGATGGGGCGGGGACCCTGAAACGAGAAAATCTTACCCAGAAAAGCTCAGCTCCAGTGAAGGAGGAGCAAGTCTGGGTTCCCCAAAGGACAATGATACCTCCTAGATCTTAAGTTACATGAGGCCACAGAATTATTACCTGAAGACACAACAGTTACCTGTGACCAGGAACACAGTTGGAGCAATTCCCTGAAGACAGAATGGATGTTAGTGACTATCTGGGGGTTCTGGGGCTGGCTTTACCTAGCAACATTTCCTCTCAATATCCCAAAGCCTGGAAGAGATAGGGCAGGGAATCATGGGAGTTGGGAGGGGTGTGGACTGTGGGTGTCCTCAGTGAACAAGGGACTGTTTACAGCTGGGGATGTGACAACTGGTTCAAAAGTTACTTATTTCCCCATAAAAGATCACAGCACATGGAAGAATCAATACACTACATACTTTCACTCTCAGGATTTATTTTTGTTTGTGAAATTGAAAGCTTTAAGCCATAACAAAAGAAGAGAATAGCAGGGTTTGTTTCTCTTTCTTTCTCTTTTTCTCTCTTTCTTTCTCTCTTGAATCAAGTCAGTTAATGGTGAATGTCTTGGTAATATTCTTTCTCCAACTTATGGCTTTTTGACACTGTTTAGTCACTGTTGTAAAACAAATATAGAGAAAGAGATATGCTAAATTTTAATTGTTAATAAAAGCGATCTCATTTTACTAGGCAGCTAGAGGTATAACAAATCACTGGTACATAGGACACTGGTTATAGTGTCACAGTCTACACCTGTGCTTCACGGAATTTGTCAGCCCAGGTTTCTTTTTCCTAAATTGTCTGTGATAGCCACAGTAAAAGGAAATATTAAAACTAGTGTTCACAAATGTTTTAATTACACAGTTTCTACATTTGACATGGATTAAAGAAAATCACCAGCAAGGAAACAAAGAGAAAAAAACAGTAGACTATATGAAGAAATAAATAACTACTAATTTGTCTATTTTTATTTTCAGAAGAAAAGTATTTCAAGAATCCCTCTGTGCCTTTCCCACAGATGTCCCATACGTATACACGTGGGGCTGTTTCACTAGCCTCCAGTTCTTACTGAGTCTGACTTCTTCCCTAAATTTGTAAAGAAGCAAACAATATCAGGCTGAATCCCTCCTTTACAACTTCAAAAACACTTTAACTATATGAGAAATACTTTCTCGTGTGTGAGAAAAGAAACTCCTTATCGTGGCATACCAGACACTTGTCTTGGTTCACAATTAACCCTGTAGATTTTCTCTCGCAATGTTCATACATTTTAATATAAATTTTAAAATGTTGTAAGAGCAGAAATTTGAAAACATGTCTGTGTTTATATTTAACCTTGCTTACCTTGCTGATTTATTAGTAAATATTATTTAAGCACATTTTCTTATACTTTATATTCAAACTGTCAATTCATTCTGTTGGTCTCCTTCAAAATTTGTTCCTAAGACCATCCTTACTACCCCTGGTCTGAGGTACCATCCTTTCCCTCCTGGATCACTGCAGGAGTTTCTCCACCAACTGTTTTCTCCACTTCTCTTGCCATCATACAAACTATTTTCAACAAACCAGCCTTTTAAAGTGGAAGTTACATGCTTGAAATTTTAATCCTCCAATGATTTCCTCCTTTCATTCCAAATAAAACACAGATGGCCCCCAACACCTCCCACGGCCTACAAGGGTTTTACTGTCCAACCTACTCACTACCACCACCCCCTTGCTAACTCTGTTCCCGCTAAACTGATATCACTGCTATTCATCAAACATTCCTGACTTATTTTTTCGCCGGATCATTCACGTACTTGGAAAGCTCCTGCCTAGATATATGCAGGGACACCTCTGCTGGCTCTCAGCCTCTGTAAGAAGGAGTTGATTTACAGCTGGAATGGAAAGCTCTATCTTTATCTCTGGGAAAGCCCAGATGCCAATACTATGGCAGTGGGACTTATAATGGGCGGTTTAAAATTTAAAGTAAGGAAACTTGGAGCCTTGTGCATGAGGTATCTCTCTGATGCCCCTTGCTGGCCTGCACTATCTCTTGCTGCACTGTATCCTTCACGTATAAACAAAAGCCCCATGTGAATTGACCCTGGGAAGTTGAGTGCCTCCTTTTAAATACCTAAATTGAGTAAACACTTGCACCTCCTCCAATACTTTGCTTACATATCATCTGCTGAATAGGGACCACTCATTCAATTATATTTAAAACTAATTACATGTAAAACCAGCTCCTCCCTCACCGCCAACTCTCCCACTTATCTCTACTGAGAAAGAAGACTATTTTACATGAAGGGTAGTAGTTATGTTTTCTTTGGTGGCAGATGGGGAAACAGAGATCCATTGACTTAACTCTCCATCCAAGTCAGATATGGAGGAACAGCAGATTAGTAAGTGGATGAACTCTTGTTTTCACTTGTGAATTTTTAATTTTTCCATTTACTCCCAGTGATAGGTCTAATATGTCAAGTATTATGATTTCCTTATGTATATGACTTATAAATTTGAATATATACAGATATATATCAAATGTACAGAATATACAGAATATATTCAGATATATCTGTCTATACATAAGTGTGTGTGTGTATATATATATATGTCTGTATACATACATATACAGACCATATGCAGGTAGATATATTGAATATATAGAAATGTGAACACTATCCTCTCTTATAGTAAATAATTGTCTTTCTCTCCTGGAGGGACGGTGCATTTATCATTTTGCCTGGCATCTAATAGATCCTCAATGATTGTAAATTCTTTCTCATCACCAGGCATACATCAAGCTGGGTCAAGCTTAAGACTTAAACCCTAGAGTAGAGTTGTCTTAAATAACTCCAGCTCACACTTACTACAATTCTGTAGTAGAGAATTATTCAAATTCTTTATTCCTGTTCCCTCACTTTAAAATGAGAACAACAATAATCATGTAATCTTAGTGAAAAAGAAATGTAAACATCAGGAGTCAATCTGTGTAAATTTACAAATGAGAATCCCAGGTGTGAGAGCAGGATGCATAAGTCCTCATAAATATTTTATGAACATCTTTAAATTCTCTTTAAAATAATTTTTTGGAGCACTTGGGTAGCTCAGTCAGTTAAGTGTGCAACTCTTTGATTTAGCTCAGGTCATGGTCTCACAGTTTGTGGATTTGAGCCCCGTGTCAAACACACACTGTGCTGACAGCGCAGAACCTCTTCAGGATTCTCTGTCTCCCTCTCTCTGACCCTTCCCTGCTCACATTCTCTCTCTTTCTCTCTCAAAATAAATAGACATTTAAAATTTTTTAAAATTATTTCTCATTACAAAATATTGGTTAATAAATCTCTGGCTAATATCAGTTAACATTAACATTTCTAAATTAATATAAAACAAAATTATCAAATGTTTTTAGTCTTTGTTTTAATATATGATATTGATAAATATGATTCAGTATGATGAATGTGGAATAGGAAGTATTGATAAAAATTTTAAAAACTTATTCATGAATTACATCATTTAAAATAATTTGTCTCCTTCAATTCACCTTTAACTCTATGACAGGTTGCTATTACTATTGTTGTCTTCTGATATATATCTGCATAAAAGAAACAGCATTACTTTTAGGGTTATGTAACATGTAGTAACATGTAGTCTTGAACAAAATCAAGAAAAGGAGAAAAACTAGATTCGTACTATTTATTCCATTCACATGAAGTACTCTCTCCTTTGCTTCCCATATCCCACTCAGTGATCACATACCTAGCATTTGGTCTTTCTAATGTTAATCTAGGTTTTAACGATGGTCAGCATTTAAAATTTCAAGCTTAAATCCATAGAGTACTTTTTCTATTACTACATGGAAGACAGGATTAAATACTAATATGGCTGATAATGCTTTCCCAAAGTTAAAACAAATGATTTACACATAAATCTTCAAATTTTTAAATTATCATATCTCCAATTATATTGTTCTGTCAAATAACTATATAAAGAACTATTTCATTGCCATTACTGAGGTTCTTAATGAGGTCTCTATATCTTTCAGCTACGGTGTTATTTGCTACGGCATTAAACCTCCATGTTTTTCCTTTGGCTCCTATACATACACGGTTCCTGCTGAAGAGGCATTGAGTTCACGTTCTTATACATGGCAACAATGCCTTAGCCACAGAGGATAAGATCAAGTTTGAACACCTAACCCTGAATTATAAATCCAGACAGAACATTGGCTGAATTTAGGTACAATTACACAGCTATTTTCTTGTATTTCTTGAGAATATGAACTAAGAAGCATTGGGTATGGAAAGATTATTTATATTTTATTTGAAAATGAATTTAAATAGGATTGAGGTAGATAAGCTGGACCACGTGCAAGCAGAGCAGTCATTTTGAAAGAATGGATAGGGAAACAGGAAAAGATCATTTCATTCATAAACCTTTGGGTGATAGAAAGAATAACCTATTTCATGACTGTCCAATTCATTACCAACCTTTTGGACTTCAGCTCTACATCATTTCTTACCCTTGTGACCCTAAAGCCACTTATTGTTGGTCTAAAACTTAGGCTGTTGTGACTAGGTTTTGTTATTTATGATCAGTGATTCCTTACTATAGTCTCTCTAACAAAAATGAGGTTTCCTCCTAGCAACTAGCAAAATGTGCCAAGATTCTTAAGATTACCCGAAGACTTATGCCAGAGATCATATTCAAGTAAACAAACCGTAACAATTTGATAATTATATAAGTGTACATATAAATTATGCAGGATACTATGCTGACTTTAACTGACTATGTAACTTGTTGAGAAATAAAATTTACTAACTTGGGAAATAGAGGTGTTGATGGAAATTTTCTATTATTTTATCTCCATCTACACAAGTAAGAAACGGAGACATTTTCCTTTAGCATGGAACAACATGACCCACTTATTTATCTTTACTTCTGCATTCTCATTTTCCTAAATATTCACTAAGCAAAGTTCTGGTTTATATTGGTGTTATGGTAAAGAAAAAAGCTGTTTAAGTGAAATAATTCAGACAGAGAAAGACAACTACAATATGTGTTCACTTATATGTGGAATCTAAAATTTTTTTAAAAAGGAAAAAACCTTATAAACACAAAATAGAAGAACAGATTAGGGTTTCCAGATATGAGGGCAGAAGGTAGGCAAAATGAGTGAAGAGGGTAAAAAAGTACAAACTTCCAATTATAAAATAAAAAAGTCATGGGTATATAATAAACAGCATAGTGGCTATAGTTAATAATATTGTATTGAATATTTGAAACTTGCTAAAAGAGTAGATCTTAAAAATCCTCATCACAGGACAAAAATATTTGTAACTATGTATGATGACGGATACTAACTAGACTTATTGTGGTGATCTTTTTGTAATACATACAAATATTGAATTATTATACACCTGAAACTAATGTCATATGTAAATTATATTTAATTAAAATAAAAGACCTAATCAAGCTCAGCTCTCCCAAAAAATAAAAACAATTGTGAAAATACCTTAATTTTCATTTTAGAAACACACGAAAAATACTAAGTGTAAAATGGGCTATATTCTGTGTTCTTTCTTTGCTCTCTTATTATTTTTTTAAATGTTCTCACCTTCTGCATATTCTATTCACAAAATTTGCTTTTCTATCTCTATCAATCTCCTTGGCACAGGTGAATATCAATTCAAGGTAAGTAGGGTTGCTTGGGAAGTAGAAACTTCTCCTAAAGCATTTATAGTAAACCTGGTTTTCTGTTTGAAATGTGCTATGAATTATTGAGTATCTTCAGTTGTCTCTGGACCTATAAGAATATAAAGGAAACCTAACCAACTGAAATTCAGAAAAATATTGGTGTATACTAAGTCTCAATATTTCTAAACATAACACAGTCTATCCAGAAATCCTTATTTGCAATATTTTGAATTACATTTGAATTCTTCTCATAATATATTTTAATATTAAATATAAACAATAATAAATTTATTTACCCTTCACCTGCTACTTTCTCTCGGATCCAAAGTCGTATTTTGTTCCATTTAAAAGCAATGATCGCAATTAACATAAGGAGAGGCAGAAAAATGTAGAAACCTAATAAGAAGTCATTTTTTCGGGAAGCCACATGTTGTTGTATAAACAGGTATTCACCTTCACCTAAAAACATGAGAGTACCTTTTAACATTTTCAAAACTGACATTCAAAGCATATTAGTAATTTCAACTATAAAAGGGATTTAAATAATACAACAAGAGAAGAAATGAACACATTTAAATGTATTTTCCTATATTCTATAACTATTCCCCAAAGTGCACCACAATTACATGTGTGTATATATATCTGTATCTATCTATATATATTTCTAAAAATACTTATTTTTTTATCTTTATAGTATATTTAATATTTAGTTTTGTGCTTTATTAAATATATTTATTCTATTGCAGTCCCTTCTATGAACTACTTAGAATTCATTAAATTGATATTCTTATCTAGTTAGTTCTTGCATTAGAGCAAACAGAAAAAGAGAAGTGTTTTTTTAAAACTAATTTAACAAAAAATTACTGACAACCGATGGCTACTTTTCAAAAACAATTAATGACTGTAAACTAGGTTAAATTTCCATATTATCTATATATAGTGATATTGTTCTATTTTTGACTATATTAGCTAGAAAAATAATATTCCTCTAGGTGTTTAAAGACATTACAGAAAATTAGAAAATCTTATGAAATCTTAGTCCAATTAAACAGAATAAATAAGCCAGATAACTAAAGTACTAAATCAACTAAATTAAGCAATCAGAATTGCCACCAAAGCAACCATGATGATACTAAATGCAAATGGATTTAGTGTCTTTCACAAAAAGACAAAAATTCCACAACTTCAAAACATAGATGGAATCCAATTATATGTTGATAAGAAGTGATTTACCTAAAAGAAAGTGATTCAATATGTTACATGGATTATAGGAAATACCTTGACAAATATATTTCAAAAATATTAAAATCAAGCTCTGTATAGTGGGTGTAGGCTCTCCTTTTAAGGCTCCTTTCCTCTTATCGAAAATGTCAATTCTCCATCAGCTCACCTGAACTAAAAATTCTCATATTCGAAGTGGGGCTTCCTTCCCGTGTCCTTAGTTATTCCAGAGGCTGATGAAGGAAACTGGACCTAATAGTTATCGGATTAATTGGGCAATATCCATTACTCTAAGGAACTAAGGGCTTCCACTTTGGCCATGATGAATATTTTTCATTAAATAGTGCTTAACTAGCCTTATTATAATACAATAAATAGAAATAGAAATAGAAGTAAATATGGAACATGACAAAACACATGAAGGAAACGGTCTCTGGAAACCAACAAAAATGGGAATCTATAATATCTGAAGGGAAGAAAACATGCTATTTATCTTATAAAAATCCAATTTTACCCATGGACAATTTACTGATCTCAACACAGGGAATTGGAGTCCTAGGGAAAGTACAGAATTCCCACTGAGTTAAGGAGCAGAAGAAAGAAGTCACAACAGTTGTAATGGCTAGAATCTGCAGGGTGCAGCACTAGAGAGAAAGGGAAACATATATAAACATGCACACAGTTTGAGACAACCTAAAGCTAAATAGATAGCTGCTCTTACGAGGTTGAGCATGGAAAGGAGAGACCAGAGTCGGGGCAGTGCTGGAAAAAGAGCACCAAGGAGATCCCGATTTATCCACATCCTCAACACATGTTGTCTGTATTTTTTAAAATGCTTATTTATTTTATTTTAAGACAGAGAGAGAGAGAGAGAGAGAGAGAGAGAGAGAGAGAGAGAGAGAGAGAGAATAGGGGAGGGGCAGAGGGAGAAAATCCCAACAGAGCCAGATGTGGGGCTCAATCTCATAAGCTGTGAGATCCTGACCAAAGCAGAAATCGAGTTCATTGTTTTAACCGACTGAGCCACTCAGGCACTCTGCCTGTATTTTTTATTATAATCATCCTAAAATATGTGAGATTGACTTACATTTTCCTAAGACGTTGAGCATCTTTTCATAGGCTTATTGGCCATTTGTGTTTTTTTATGGAAATGTGTTTATTTAATCTCTTCCCATTTTTAATTGAGTAGTATTTTTCATTATGAACTTGTATTGTTTACATATTCTGGACACAAATTCCACATGAGATATAAGATTTACAAATATTTTATCTCATTCAGTAGTTTGTTTTTTACTTTCTTGGTTGTATCATGTGCACTGCAAAAGTTCTTAATTTTGATGAAGTTTAATCAATCTATTGTTCTTTCTTCACTTGTGCTTCGGTGTCTGTCTTCTAAAAACACAGCCTATGCCAGCATCACAAAGTGACCTTAGTTGTGTGTGTTGTGTTTTATACGTTTAACTCTTAAGTTTAGATCTATGATTTATTTTGTTAATTTTTATGAATGTTGTGATGTAGCAATCTAACTTCTTTCTTTTACATGTGGTTATCTAATTCTCCCATTTGCTGAAAAGACCATTTTCCCCCATTGAATTGCCATCTCATCCCTATTAAAGATCAATAACTGTAAGCATGAAGTTTTATTTATGGACTCTCTATTCTATTACTTTGAACTAATGTCTATTCTTATCTTTAGGTCAGTACTATACCATCATGATTTTTTTTTAGTTTTGGATTATCTTTCGGAATTAGAAAGCATGTGTTCAGCCTCAAGTTTTCTTCAAGACTGTTTTTACCACTTCATGTCCCTTAAATTTCTGAATGACTTTTAGGATCAGCTGTCAATTTCTGCAAAAAAATAAAAGATTAATGTTTGGGTGTGTTATGAATTGTGTTGAATTTATAGACCAACTTGAGGAGTATTTCTCTATCAACAATATTGAGACTTCTAATACATGAGCATGGCATGTCTTTACATTTTATGCAGATCTTTCCATAAATAAAGTGTGTTTAGTTTTCAGTGCATACCTTACACTTCATAACATTATTTTAAAATATTGTATTATTTTTGGTAATATAAAGGGAATTTTTCATAATTTCATTTTTATCATGGAAAATACAAAATAAATAAAGTTTATAATTGTAAACATTTTTAAGTGTGCATCATTACCACCATCAAACACAAGAACATTTTCATCCCTACAAACTGAACCCCTTAACTATTAATTTGCCATTTTCACTCCCCCAACCCGACAGATACCCTTCTCTCTTTTGTTCTATGAATTTGACTATTCTAGGTGCCTCACAAAAGCAGAATCATCCAACATTTGTTATAGTGTGACTGCTTATTTTCATAAGGATAAGGTATACAAATTCCACCCATGTTGTAGCAGGTATCAAAATTTCATTCCTTTTTAAAGCTGAGTAATAGTCCGTTTGTATGTTATATGTCACATTTGTTTCTTCACTTATCTGTTGATAGACATCTAAGTATTTCTACCTTTTAGCTATTGTAAATAATGCTGTTATAAGCATTGGTATACAAATATCTGTTAAAATCCATGCTTTCAATACATTTGAGTATATAATTAGATGTGGAATTGCAGGATATGGTAATTCTATATTTAATTTTATGAGGAATTACCATCCTATTTTCCACAGAGCCTGCATCATTTTAAATTCCCATTAGCAATGAACAGGGGTTCCTCACCAACACTTGATATTTCTGATTTTTTTTTATAATAGCCATCCTTATAGGTATGAATTGGAATCTTGTAGTTCTGCTTGGAATTCCCTAACAATTAGTGAGGTTGAACATCTTTTCCTGTGGTTATTAGTCATTTGTGTATCTTCTTTGGAGAAATATCTATTCAAGTCCTTTGCCCATTTTTTTAAATTAGTTTCTTTGTTGCTCAGTTGTTAGAGCTCTTTACATATTTTGTATATTAATACTTCGTCAGATACATTCCATAGATTACATTTTTATTGATTGTATCTTTTTATGAGCAACAGTTTTTAATTATGATAAATTCCACTTTACTTTTTCTTCTGTTCCTTGTGATTTTAGTGTCATGTCCAAGAAACCATTGCCAAATCAATGTTATAAAGACCTCCCAGGCATGCCTGGGTGCCTTAGCTGGTTGAGTGTCTGATTCTTGGTTTCATCTCAGGTCATAATCTCCCAGTCTGTGAGATCAAGCCTTGGATCAAGCCTCGCATTAGGCTCCACACTGACAGTTCAGAGCCTACCTGGGATTCTTTCTTTCTCCTCCTTCTCTGCCCCTCCCTTGCTTGTGTGCTTTATCTCCCTCTTAAAAGAAACTTTACTTAAAAAAAAAGACTTCTTCCATGCTTTCTTCTAAAAATTTTATAGTTTTAGCGCTTACATTTTAATCTTTGATCCATTTGGAGTTAATTTTTATATATAATGTAAGGGTCCAATCTCATTCTTTTGCATGTAGATATCCTATTGTCCCATAATATTTGTTGAAAAGACTATTCGTTCTGTCATCAAATGATCATGTCCACTTTATTGGAAATCATTAGACTATATATATATACACACACACACATATATATATACACATATATATACACACACATATATGTAGACTATATACATATATACATATATGTATATATATAATCTATTTTTTGGCTTCCTATTTTATTTCACTGAAAATTTTCAGTTTTCTTATGTTGTTGCCCAAAGTAATGTATCAACTTTGAAAAGGTGCAAAGGAGGCCTGGGGCCAAATCTGTCTTTTTATTTTAGCCTCTACTGAACATGACCAAGATTCAGAAATGTTCTTTTAATTCCCATAATGATAAAGAAAAGAGTATTGATGGAGGAAGATATTTTACAATTTTTAATCAGACAAATGCAAAAGAATAAAAAAAAGAGAAAAACTCTGGGCTGTAATGGTGATGTTTAAACTGATAACACAAATGAAATTTCATAGTTTAGTTCATATACTATTCAGATAATGATATCATTTTTATCCAACTCAAGAATCAATAAGAAACAGGATATTTCTAATAGCAAAAAAGAAACATAATATTTTCATCCAGTTACTCATACTCTGACATGCAATATTTCATCACAAATACCTGGAACATTCTGTGTTGAAAAGAAAATCCAAGAAAGTATTCATTCATTTTTTTTTACAATACTTGGACATGAACATTTATTTGATATGGTTCACAAGTAGACAAATATATATACAAGGTTGATTGGAGGAAGTTAGATGGTGTAGGAGCAGTAAACATTAAGATTAATAATTTGAATTGATGTTTATAAACATAAAAATGTTCAATTATATAGTACAACACAGCCTATAGTTGCTTTAAAGAAAAGTAAATAACAAAATATTAAATTTTAAAATATGTACAGTAGTTGGTAAAAAGTACAAAATTCCGATGAAGAAAATCCTACAAAATCTAAGTAAATGAGGTGACATATTGTAGAACAGAAGGTTCTTATACAGTAAAGATGTAAAACCTTCTTAAAGTGTTCCATAGGTTCAACATAATTTGAATCAAGATGACAGCAAAAAGTTTTTAGGCATAGATAAGCTTATTCTGAAATGTATATGGAAAGGAGACCCTAGAATAGCCAAAAAAAAGTTTGAAAGAAAAGAATAAAGTGGGAGCAATCACTCTTCCCAATGTCAATGATTGCCGTACAGTTACAATAATCAGAACACTATAGCAATGGTGAAGAATGGCACATAGACCAATGGAACAAAATAGAGAAATGAGAAATACACTAACACAAAAATGTCCAAGTAATTATTGACAAAGGAATGAAAACGATTCAAAGGACAAGAGAATGCTTTTTCAAAAATTATGGTACAGCAATTAGAGACAAGTGAACCAAAAATTTAAACTCCCACCCTCTACAAAAAGTAACTCAAAATGGATTATGGACTTAAATGTAAAACACAAAACTGCATCTTTTAGAAATATCGTGACAGAAAATCTTCAGGACTTAAGGTTGACAAAGAGTTCATACACTTTGCGCCAAAAGCATGACCCATAAAGGAAAAGAAGTAGACTTTATCAGAAAAAAAAATCAATAAAGTATTTGGGGTCTGAGAGAAAACCAATTACAGACATGGAAAAAATGTGTTCAAATTACATATCCAAACATATACATATATATTGACATTTTATATATTTATAAATATATATATATATATTTCCACTCAAGTGTGCAGTGGAGGTCTATTCATAGTAGCTAAAAATTGGCAACCAACCAAATATCCATTAGTAGTTTGATACATCCACACAAAACAATACTAGTCATCAATAAAAAGGCATGAAGTATTTATACTTGCAACAACTTGGGTGCAGTTCATGGAAATTATGGAAGAGAAGGAAGCCAATCTCCAAGAAATACAAACTGTATGATTCCATTCATATAACATTCATGAAATAACATAATTAGAGAGATAGCAGTTTAGTTGTTGTCAGAAGTTAGGAATGGCAGAAAAAGAGATCAGTATAGCTATATAAAGGGGTAATGTTAGGAGCTATAAAGTAGTAATACACTTCTGTACCTTGATTGTGGTAGTGGTTACAGAAATTTGAACATGTGGTAAAACTTCATGAAACTGAGTACCAACACCCACACATGCACTCACACACACACACACACACACACACACACACACACACGTATATGTATACTGGTAAAATCGGAATAAGGTCTGTGATTTTAATAATGTAAATTTCCTTATTTTGCTACTGTACTATAGTATTAAAACATGTTAAAACTGACAGAGTCTATGTAAAGGGTACACAGGACTTGCATCTGCATTTTTTTTGCAACTCTCTGTGACAACAGGAATGGATCTCAAATGCATTGTACTGCATACGACATTCTGGACAAGGCAACTCTATGGGGACAAGAACAGGCAATGATTTCCAGGAACCGGCAGTGGGGTTCAAATACAAAAGGGCAGCCAGTGGGAACTACTGAGGGGACAGATCTATCGTGTATCATGACTGTGGTGTTGGGAACAAGAGTCTGTGATTTTTTTAATACCCATTGAATTATATACCACAGAGTCAATGTCATTGTGTATCATTTTTTAAAACCCAAATATGTTTAATAAAAAATATTTAAAAAGAGACAAGGGTTTAAGATTTCTTTTTCAAAATTTCCAAAACCATATTAACCCATTGATTCAAGAATCACAGTCAAACTAACTAAGCAGGATAAACTCAAAAAGAAACATATTTTGATGAATTATAGTGAAACTAGAAAAGCATATAAACATGTAAAATAAAAATGTATAAAATAAAAACATATACAAGAAGTATAAAAACATATAAAAGAAACAATAATTAGGATGAATAATAAGAATGGCACTGTAGGGGTGCCTAGGTAGCTTAGTTGGTTGGGTATATGACTCTTGATTTCAGCTCAGGTCATGATCCCAGGGTTGTGTCACCAAGCCCCACACTGGGCTCCACACTCAGCATGGAGCCTGCTTAAGATTCTCTCTCTCTCCTTCTGCCCCTCTCCCCCACATACATTCTCCCTGTCTCTAAAAAAAAATGACACTATTCTCATCAGAAAGTATAAGCTAGGATATAATTGGATTACATCTTTGAAGTGCTGGAAGAAAAAATTCTCAATGTAGAATTATATAATTCAGGTGAAAATACTCTTCACACATAAGACATTTTTTATGAAACTATTAAAGACAAAAACTGAGACAGCTGGCCACCAAAAGGCACAAACAAAAAGAAATATAAAAGGAAGTTTTTTCAGAGAGAAAAATCTGACCTGCATGGAAGAGTTGAAAAGCCCCCTGATAACTGCACATAGATGGCTAAATGTAAATATTTATATTAAAAATCTTTAAGATGTAATTATCAATTTAAGGCAATAAAATAATGTATTATCAGATTTACAACATAAATAAAATATAAAACAAAGTGCAAATGATGGAAAGATATTAATGAAATTGTACTGTAAAGATTTTTACATTGTGAAGTTTAGAAAACACAAATATGCTATACATGTTCATGAATTTTCAACAAATATTTTTTAAATGTTTTGTACCACCTACTATCCATATGCTATGGATACTTAAGTTTAAATTAAATAAAGTGAAATAAAATGGAAATTTTAGTTTTCTAGTTGCACTATCTATATGTCAGGTGCTCTAGAGCCACACAGTCAGTGGAGATGTAGACTGTTCCTGTAAAGGGAGAAAGCTCTTTCAAACACACTCATCTGGATACTGACTTGCCCTAATCCAAAGCCCATTATCAATACTTCCGCCTGGTGAAGATGGTGATGGTTTACAATATGGAGGACTATATCCAACATCACAATGACAATGAAGCAAATTAGTGCAAACCTGAAACCAAAACCAAATAAAAAATAAGAACATTTTCTGCACAACATACAAATTAAATGCATTATTGTTAGTTAATGTGAATTATTAAATTAATGTAATTTATAAATTGCATTTATTTTGATGTGGCAAATATTTTTAAAATAAAATATAACAAATTCCCATGCATTAACCTTTTAAATGTCATGGAGATTTTCTTTTGTCTCATATGTTTTCAAATAGAGGATAATTTCCTTGATAAAACTGAAATGCTTTATTCCAGAAAGGCATAAGATTATGAACCAAAAAACTATATTAATCATCAGGGAAATACAAATCAAAACCACAGTGAGGTGTTACCTCATAACAGTCAGAAATGGCTAGTATCAAAAAAAAAAAAAAAGAAAGAAAGAAAAAAAGAAAAAAACAAGTGTTGGCAAGAATGTGGAAAAAAGGGAACCATTGTGCACTGTTGGTGGGAATACAAATTAGTGCAGCCACTGTCAAAAGCAGTATGGAGCTTTCCCCCAAAATTAAAACTAGAAATATCATACAATCCAGTAATTCTACTACTGAGTATTTACCCAACGAAAACAAAAACACTAATTAGTATATTGCACTCTTATGTTTATTGCTGCATTATTTACACTGGCAATGATACGGAAGCACCTAAGTGGCTATCAGTAGATGACTGGATAAATATGTGGATAAATATAAACAATGGAATGTTACACAGCCACAAAAAAGAAGAGATCTTTCCATTTGTGACAACTCGGATGGACCTAGAAGATACTGTGCTAACTAAAATAAGTCAGACTAAGGAAGACAAATACTATATGATTTCACTCTTATGTGGAATCTAAAAAATAAAACAAATGAATAAACAAAAAGCAGAATTAAATCTGTAAATACAGAGAACAGACTGATGGTTGTCATGAAGGGGAGTAGATGGGGGGAATGGGTAAAATGGGTAAAGAGGAGGGAGAGATATATGCTTCCAGTTAAGGAATAAACAAACCATGGGGCTAATAGGTACAGCAGAGGGAACATATTCAATGAGACCGTAAATGGCAGATGATAGCCACATTTGTGGTGAGCATGCCGTAATATACAGAGTTGTTGAATCACTATATTCTACACATTAATGTAACATTGTATGTCAACTATATTTCAACTAAAAAAATGATAAAATAGCAGAAGTTAATATTTATTTTGACTTGTGTTCAGTTTAAAAACAGTGGTTATATGCTGGAGTCCAGCTCCAGCACGTCCAGGGTTCCCTGAAGGATGGACGGTGTCAGCAAAAGGGAGCGAGAGAGCCTCAGCCTCTTTCTGACCACCTGGCAGGCATCTCTGCACTGACCAGAGAGTCAGCTTTATTTATTGAAAAAATGCATGGAGTACAAAACAGGAGTGGAAAATGCCTTAGACCATGATTTCTGATGACAAATTCTTTAGTATGTACAAATTTTCCAGAACATAGATTGGTAGAAGACTCATGCATAATCTTTATCAGTAGTGACTGATGTAGGCAACTAGAAGCTTCTCACATGGGGAAGGAAGGTATCTTTAGCATTCAAATAAAAGGCAATGTTTTTAGAATAGCAAAGGCAAGAGTTAGTTCTTTTGTGAGCAGGGGTCAATAGCCTGTTTTCTTGAGGGGAAGAAAAACAGGTTTCTCAGGAAATGTAGTATTTGCTCCTATAATCACAAAACAAGAAACTCCTATAATAAGTTTTTTTCATAAGGTACAATTCACATATTTTTAGCATAAGAAGGCAAGTCACTCCTGATATCAATCAGTCAGGCACTTTGGGGGTCGGTGCTCAAGCAGAAATTGAGTGGGGGTTGAGTAGGTGTAGATGCCAGTAGCCATCTGATGGTGGGAGGCCTTGCAAACCTGCCTTACTTCAGAAACGGCTCCCAGCAGTTATAAAAACTAACTTTTACCAAAAAGTGTGTGGGGGGGGTGGGGGGGGACCCAAAAGGAGAAGCTTGTTTAATGAGACACAGATACTTAAATATATTTTGCTAGAAATAGGAAGGCTAGAAATACCTATACATGTAATTGAAAGAAGGGTCAGAAACAATAGGTCCATAGAAAAATTAAATAAGGCATGAAATTAAAATTAAATAAGAAAGGAAAGAAATAGAAATAAAACTTAATAACATGACATGTAAGTGATTTGGGAGAAAATTTTGATACAAGACATGCAGGCAGGTCACTTTATTCCTGGATTATTATATAAAATGTGAAGCATCAATATGGCAGGAGACATTGGCCACAAAATCAAAGCCAAATGTATGTTAAAAAAAAACAAAGTTTACAAAATTTTTATTCCCTAGTAGATAATTTCACAATGGATGAACAAATTAAAATGTAAATGGAAAATACAACTATACATACATGCTTAGAAACTGTGTCATTAAATAAATATAAATTAACAATGGACTTAGCATGTTAAAACATGATTTACAAAAACAGATGTTAGTCTGGCCAGAATTTGAGGAAATGCATATTTTTATACCTGATAGATGAGAGCAAAAATTAGTATAATATCCCTTAAACACAATATTTATAAACATTTAAATTGTACATCAATGTGGCCAATCATATTTCATTAACAATTTAAGAAGTCAGATAAGTGTGTGAAGGTATCTGTATCCAATGTCCATTGTCCCACTACTTACGATAGTTAAGTAAAAATTTAACATTATCCAAAAGTCCATCAGTGAAGGACTTTTCAAATATAGTATGGAGGAGACATACAGGGAAATAAATTGAAGCCACTAAAGGATGAAAGGAATCTAATAGACAAGAAAGTCTGCTTTAACAAAAATATTAGATTATAATATTTTATATAAATATATTGTGTGTCTAAATATATATCAGTACACATACACTCAACTACAAGCGATATTTACATGTATGTATAAATATGTATGAATAATGTTTAATTCATTTCTAAATTATCATAATCTTAATCTAACATTATAATAGATCACACTCCATATTGCATTTTTGTACCAAGTTCAAAGCTCAGGAGGCCTAAAACAATGTGTGAACACATAAATCGTGTACATATGTATAAATAATGGAATCCAGTTTCCTTATTTAACTGCAGGTTTTCAAAGTCATTTCCATATCAAATAATTCTGAATCGCTTTATCTTGGAAAATATTATTGACATGAACTAAAATAACTATACTTAGAACTGAAATAACCATTACATACCCCATGTCCACTGCAATTTTTAAGTGAGTCACAATTTATTCTCTTTGAGTATGAATGCGTAGGAGTGCACCGTCCCCGGTCACAAAACTAAAATGTTAAAACAACCAACAACAGAAACTTTAAATGTAAAGCCATGATTGAGCAATTGTACTTTGTACAAAAATTTAATGCACAATATATTTTATATTTATACTTCATACCCTATGTATTTATATTATATAATCCATATAATATGAATTAGAATTTCATGACATCTATTCAATTTTAAAGAACAACTTGTGAGTCCAAATGTCATGCTCTTACTTTACCACATATAAAATTTGGAGAATGAGATACTATTTTTTCTCATGAATACAGCAATGGCCTTATTGATACTAATTACTATAAGAATAAAAATAGCCACCTTGTATTGACCATTTGTAACAAGCTAGGATCTGTCTTTGCACGTCTATATATTTTTAGAATATATACTAATCTACACTCAAAGGAAATATTTTTATACTCGTTTTAGATTTGATGAGAATAAATCTCTTCTAAGTTCATGCACAGGTTGCTGACAAATGCAATATTCAGAGCAAGACCTACATTAGTCACAGAGCAACATATTTGCTCAATGCTAAATAGCAGTGTTCTTGTCATTTTATATATTTTTCCAACTTTAATGATCATATATCTTATCTTTCACATTAGCAGTGTGACCTAGAGCAAGTTATTTAATCTCTCCACTTCTCTGTTTATCCATCTTTGCATTTGGAACAGCAATTATACCCAAATTTTTTAAAGTGCAGGTTATGAGGATGAAATAATTTGTTAGATGTAAAAGAATAAAAGCAATGTCTGGTATATAGTAAATGTTCATTAAACACAAGCCATTTTAATTATTATTTATTTGACTTGATTTTTATGTAAGCTCTATGTTAATATTCCTCTATCCAAATTTTATTTTAATTTGAATATCCTTAGGGAAGTCTGTAAAAATTACCTGTTGGCATTTCTCAGGTTATCTGATAGAATATATACTATGTGATGAATAGTCTTACAAATCATTATTTCCTATCACCATTAGCCAATCATCATCATAAAGGAGGGAATATTAGCTTGTTCAGTAACTAGAAGTGCTCTGATGAAGCCAGCAAGAATAACAAAAATTTTGGACAAACCAGCATTATCGGTACACAAAATCATTTTCATTCTAGTGCTCCTTAAACATTGTCATCGAGGCAATAATAACTAGTCATATTCCCCTGGGCTGTCTTTAGGAGAAAAATAAGCTGGAAAAGTTAAGACCCATGCTTCTGATACAATTTTCTTCAAGTAAAAGGGTCAATTTGTAGCTGGCTCTTTTGTAATGACAGCAAAAGCAAGAGACATTACAAAAGTCATGTTGGGACAGGTTTTGAATATAAACTAAGATACAAGATTCCTTCTTGGAACAAGAGACACAGTGTGCCAGTAGCAGTCATACCATGTTTCAAAGAAAATAAAACACATAAAAACAACATAAGTAAATACATATTTCCTAAAGAGAAGTGCCTGAATTTTGTAAGCACATAGTCCCAGGTATGAGTAAGATAAAGGGAATTAACTTTATTCCTTTATTCATTGAGTAGCTTATCTAATTTTGGACAATCAAATGTCCCAAACATACCCCTTTTCAAGTTTGAAATGAATGAGTCAAGGTATGTTCATCTTCCTTAACCTACATATGCGAACCAGAATCTCTTCCCCTCTTCTAAGTCTTATAAATAAAAAAATCAAAAAAGCTTTCTATCATATACAATATTAAGCAGATTTGCATTGTTGGAATATGCCTATCTCCATGCAGTACACTCTCACCCAGCATATAACAGTATTAAATATATGAATGTTTTATTTATAATTTCATTATGATTAATAAGGAGATATATTTTTCTTCCTGTTAATAAATAAGCCTCTCTGTTCTCCCTCTTTCTCTTGCTGTGTATCAAGATAATTTTTATGGGGGCGCCTGGGTGGCTCAGTCAGTTACGCATCCAACTTTTGGTTTCCGCTCAGGTCATGACCTTACAGCTTCATGGGTTTGAGCCCCATGTCTGGCTCTTTGCTGAAAGGGAGAGGCCTGGTCGGGATTCTCTCTCTCTGCCCCCCTCCCACTTGTGCTGTCTCTGTCTCTCTCAAAATAAATAAATAAACTTAAAAATATAATTTTTACAAAGGACCACATTTAGTGAGAGTAAGGTAATAAAATCTTTCCAACCACTCTGAAATCAACTGAACAAGGGAGAATTACACACGAAAATAAAGTGTATCTTTGATGAATTTTTAAAATAACCACAGAAAAATTCCAGTTCAAATTCACAGATATGGCACTCACAACAGCTCCCCTTTTCCTAATTAGTGTGTGTAAAGAACATCAGAAAAAGGCAATTTGAAATTGAAAGATTTAAGAATTTCTTGGGATTCTGAAATAAAGTGAAGGCCACTGATGGGTAAAATGAAGTGAGGAAGCAACATCATCAAATACAATGGTAAAGAAGAGAGCCTGGTTGATCAGTTCTCGAATGTTCTGGAGGAGCAGCAGCCTGAGTAATAAGGTAAAGCAGAGGAAGAAGAGCCAAAAAGGCAAGTAGAGGAGAGTGGCTAAAATGCAGAATTATCAAAGGAAGTCTGTCCACAAAACCACAGAATTAGTTAACTCTTCACATTCACTACTCACTCTTTTTTCTCTCAATTACAAAATGCAGTCAACACAACACTTTTATGCCAAGGGAGATTATTTAGAAAGTATTTTGTTTCCTAAAGCAACTGAATTAATGGTGACTACTGAATTTGGGCTTTTCAAGTGGTTTGTCCTCTAGAAGAGTTCCTATCTAATTAAGCTACTGGAAGTATTGGGCACCTGAATGGCTCAGCCCAGTAAGCATCTGACTCTTGATTTTGGCTCAGGTCATGATTTCAGCTCAGATCATGATCTCAGTTTGTGAGTTCAAGCCCCACATCGGGCTCTATGCTGTTAGCATGGAGCCTGATTTGAATTCTCTCTCCCTCTCTCTCTGTCCCTACCCCACTCATGCTCTCTGTGTCTCTCTCTCTCTCCCTCTCTCTCAAAATAAAGAAATAACTTAAAGTAAATACATTTTAAAAAACTACTGGAAGTATCATGGCCTAAAAGCCAGTTTCCAAAATGAAGGCAGTCATGGACAAAGTCTTGTCCATGGAGAAGGCAGCTGATTAGGTTTTTGGGTTTTTTGTTTTGTTTTGTTTTTAAATTAAAAATGGTGTGGGAGTAAAAAGTCATGTCAGCTTAAAGCTACTTCTGAATCAAGTAGGAAAAATCAGCCTTCCTCTGTCCTTCCCTTCCCATTGTAACTGTATATTTTCCCATACATGTACTTTCACTGCCACTACTTTTAAGATTCTTTTTCTGTGTCTTTAATTTTCAGTTTTATTATGTTGCATCCTACTGTGGATCTCACTGGATTCATCCTATATGATGTTCTTTCAGTTTTTTGTATCTGTGTGTTTACACCTTTTGCCAAATTTGGAAACATTCTAAGCATTACTCCCTGAAATACTTTTCCATCCTTAAAATCTTTCTCCTATTCTCCCAAGATCTTAGAATGACTATTATCATGACAAAAAGCATTAGAAAATGTTTGCAAAGATGTAGAGAAAATGGAACATTTGTGCACTGTTGTTGGAAGTATAAACTATTCCAGCCACTATGGAAAATATTATGGAGATTGTTATAAAAATTAAAAATAGAAATATCACATGATCCAGCAATTCCACTACTAGATATTTATCAAAGTGAATTAAAACATGTATATCAAAAATACATGTGCACCTTCATGTTCATTGACGTATTATTCAAATTAGCTAAGATATGTAAGCAATCTAAATGTTTACTGATGAATGAATGGATAAAGGAAATGTAGCATATATACACAAAGGAATATTATTCATCCACAAAAAGGAATTAAATCTTGCCATTTGTGACAACATGAATGGGACTTGAGAACATTAGCTGATTGATATAAGTCAGACAGAGAAACACAAATACTGTGGACATGTAATTTAAACAACAAAAACAACAAAACTGGAGCTCACAGATGCAGGAAATGGGTTGGTGGCTGCCAATGGTCGGAGTTGGGGAAAATAGGTAAAATGGGTGAACAGGGTCAAAAATTATAAACTTTCAGTTATAAAATAAATAAGTCATGGAGGTTATAGTGGTAGGGTGACTGCAGTTAGTAACACTGTATTGCATATTTGAAACCTGCTAAGAGATAAGTCCTGAAAGTTCTCATCACAATAAAAAAATTCATGACTATATGGAGTAATGGACATTAACTAGATATCTTGTGGTCATTTCACAATATATACAAATATTGAACCACTATGCTGTACATCTAAAACTAAGTTAATGTTATATTTCAATTATATGTCAATTAAAAATAGTAACAAATAATTTTTAAAAATCAATAAAAATGTGTAATAATATATTTTGATACCATACCCATTTCTAAATCAGTTTCCAGATAGTATATGCTAACTTATCCTTGTTTTAGGATGATGTTATGCTTCCCATCATCAATTATTATTTTCAGCTACTATTTGATTAGACAAAAGCAATAACTGGATGTTCACTTACTTTGTATTTACTTCACCAAGCTAGAAGCACACTGAATCTCACTGTTCAAAAGTTCTTCAAGTGTTCAATCTCGTCATACTACTTCCCTTACTGAAGGTTGTGATGAGGCTAAACGTTTCAACCCTCTAATCACTTGATCTTACTGGAGATCAGCTCCATCATAAATCTATCTAGAGGCTCCATCCTGTCACTTCATTAGCATAGATTCAGTTTGATTGGAAGAAGCTCTTTATAATGAACAAAAAAGCATTCCTAATCACTTGGGAAATTCCAAGGGGCTTAGGAGCTCTTGTACCAGAAAATCTGGGAAAAAGATCAAATTATTTTTGTGTGTTAACCACCTTTATGCCATTAGAATGATTTTTCTAATCAATTAATGATTCAATTAGCTGATAAATTTATGTATTGAATCTCTCACATTTATAGTAAATATTTGTTTCAGTTTGTCTTAGATGATATTTAAAGGGATGGCATGTTACTTTATAAGGGTGTTAGCAAGCAGTGTGTTCATTTGTAATTATTTTATTATTTTTATGTGAAAATAAGTTTTCTAATTTTGACATTAATATTCATTTCCACTTTCCTCAATTTTTCAATTTTTAAAATATTTCACCTCAATGTAAAGTATCTAAATTTCAATGTGAGATGCTTGAGTAGTGATTTACCTTAGTCAACTCACTTTTCAATGGTACTAGGACACAAATCATTTATTGTTTTTTAAGTTGCTTAAGAAAACTAAAAATAAATAAAGCTTAAGATCCCTTTTATTATTATGTCTTGTGAGAGGGCCAAATTTTTAATAAGTATTTATTATGCTTTTGGAAAAATAATGAGGGAAGTTGGCTAATGAACAAATATGTTTTACTTTCATTACAACCAAGACAATTATTCTTATCATTTATAGCAGGACTAAATACTTTGCTTTTTTTGGCTTTCTTTGCTTTTCTTATTATTCAGGTTGTTTTAACCTACTTTTTGGTGTATTATTTGATTCTTTTTTGTTGTTTATATAAATTTTGGCAGACCAGATCCTGGCCTAATGAAGAGGCTAATATTCTGCAGTGGGAGAAAACAAGTTTAAATATCTATATAAAAATACATAATAAACAAAATGATAGTGAAGCAAGTGCTCTTTTGACCAACAGAAATCCTAAACTTTAAACTTTACAATCATTATGTTGTAACCAAATTTGTAATATTAATTACATAAAAAAATTTAAGGTCTTTGTCTCTCTTTCTCTCTCTCTCATATATGTGTGCACATGCGCACCCACACCCACACACAGACACCCACACACCATATATATAACCAAGTCAAATTTTTCTTTACCATACTTGGACCACACATAGTGCCATTCGCAGTATAGGTAATATCATCTGTTACATGTGCTGTTGGGATTCTTAAATACGCAGAGACACACACATGGCCTTCCATGTAAGTGTATTGAACATCAAATTTTTTAAATGGTATTACTTCTAACCGTGTCCAATGACAAACTATCTTTCCACAAAGGATATCCCTGGAAATAAAAGGGAGAAACAATTATCCATATGTCACTTAGGGACAAAAAATATTATATGGAAATAACAGTTCAAATATGAGGGTAGCTGAAAATGTCCACTCAGATCATAGCACCAAGCTATTCAGAACATAATCTTAGGACGTGTAACATAAATATTTATCTGTATATAATACATTCACTTCTCATTTGCATTAAGCAACTCTTCACAGTACAAACACACAAACAAAACTGGAAAATTTATAATTTTCTAAATACACACTTAAAATTACAATACTTTCTTCCGCAGTTTCCAAAATCATCTTCTTGAATATTCACTTCCTGTGTACACAGAGAAGTAGAACCCTTTGCAACTGAAAATATAAATAAAGTTCCAATTACTCATCTTTAAAAAACCTTAACAACTAAAAGTATAGTAAATTGATAGAGAGACATCTAGACAACAGCAATATCCAGTCAATGTCAGATACTATACAATTTTCATGTCCTCTACTGGCTATACAAGAAGAGACATTAAGAACTCCCACTTAAGAAGAGGAAAATTGCTAGCGTAGTGCAGAAATGACTACGAAATAAAACTTTCATTACTCTCTTACCTATAATTCTAATATTCTATTCATTTTCCATCAATTACCTGAAATTTGACTAGTATCTTTTTCTTTTTGTCCTCTAATTATTAGATCTATCTACCTGTTGGCATAGTTCAAAGTTGTTTTGATTT
Source organism: Mungos mungo (assembly GCA_004023785.1). Taxonomy (NCBI): domain Eukaryota; kingdom Metazoa; phylum Chordata; class Mammalia; order Carnivora; family Herpestidae; genus Mungos; species Mungos mungo. Next base: position 63,185 of record PISW01007764.1, read on the forward strand.
GAAATTTTATTTTCAAATTTGAATTTACACAAACAATACTTTTTATCATGGTTACAGGGTGGATTACTGACTTTAGAAAAATATAGTTTAAGAATGAACCACTGAGGAGCCCACATGGGAAAGACAAACCCCATGATATTTGGTTTTGAAAGCAAGAAGACCACATTTTGTGAAGTCTTACAACCAGCAAGACTTAAAACCTAGAATTTAATTTTTTTAAAGTTTTATTTATTTTTGAGAGAAAGAGAGAGAGACAGCGTGAGCAGGGGAGAGTTAGAGAGAGAGATAGAGAGAATCTGAAGACAGCCTCCAGACTCTGAGCCAGCTGTCAGCACATAGCCCGATGTGGGGCTCAAACCCACGAACCGTGAGATCATGACCTGAGCCTAAGTCAGACGCTCAACCGACTGAGCCACCCAGGCGCCCCAAAACCTGGAACTTTAAAACTCAGTGGCTAGGCTCTGGTTGAACCCAGAGATCATTAGGAAGCTGAGTCCCTACTCTTAGATAGCAGGACAAATAGCGAGCAGAGATACAGCAGGGAAGCAGCAGTTTGAAAACTGCCAGGGGCAGACAAGAGGGAGAGTGATTTACTCATCTTAGAACATAGTCTGGAAAGGTAAGGATCATGGGGAAATGCCTCCAAGAACAAGGGAGCTAGCTGGTGCCATTTTCCTCCCCCACCCCCCCCACCATAAACACAGGGCCACCTGCAGGAAATAGCATGGTACCACCATTTGCTACCTAACTTGCTTACCCCAAACCCCATCCCCTTCACTTCAGTGGATCAGCCCTCCCAAGTCATGCTTGCCTCAGTCCCAGTGCTGTAGGCCCCCTCCCCCAGAAGACCAATGTAAACCCCAACAACAACTAGTCAACTGACCCACATGTTTTATAGGACCTCAGTTCCTATAGTGGTGGCAGTAGGTCTCTTTCAAGTAGACCAGCACACACTTTGTTAAAATGTGCTGCTCCCAGGGGTGCCTGGGTGTGTCTGTTAAACATCCGACTTCAGCTCAGGTCATTGATCTCACCACAGTTTATGAGATTGAGCCCCACGTCTGGCTCTGTGCTGACAGATCAGAGCCTGCTTCAGGTTCTGTGTCTCCATCTCTCTGTCCCTCCCCCATTTGTGCCCTGTCTCTGTCTCTCTCTCAAACATAAATAAACATTAAATATAAATTAATTAATTAATTAATTAATTAAATGTGCTGCACCAGCCATGGACCAAACATTGCCCACAACAGGAAAAAAGAGCCTCTGCAGACAACTGCGCTAATGGAACAAGAGGCAAGGCATAGGCAACATATGTAGGAGACGTTCCCTAAAGCATCAGGTCCTGGGGAACAGGGGAGGCTGTACTGCAGGGTACTAGAGGACTACTTCTTCATAAGGCCATTTCCTTCGATAGCAAGATACATAGTGGACTTACCTAACACAGAGACCCAAACACCGAGTTAAACAAAATGAGGAGACAAAGGAATGTGTCCTAAAGAAATATGTCCCAAATGAAAGAGCAAATCACAGCAAAAGGCCTCACCAAAACAGATATAAGTAACATGCCTGATAGAGAATTTAAAGTAATAATCACAGAGATACTCTCTGCACTTGAGAAGAGAGTAGAGAACATCAGTGAAAACCCTCAAAAAAATAAAAAAAAGAATCAATCAGAGATGAAGAGCAAAATAAATGAAATTAAAAATATATCCGATAGACTAAGTAGCAGGCTAGATGAAACAAAGGAAAGAATTCACAACCTGCAAAATGGAGGACTGGAAAGTAATCAAGCTGAACACATGGGAGTAAAAATAATTATGCAAACTGAGAATAGTCTTAGGGAACTTAGTGACTGCATCAAGCATAAACATTTGCATTGTCGAGATCCTGGAAGAAGAGAGAAAAAAGAGAGCAGGAAATTTATTTGAAGAAATAATAGCTGAAACTAATTGACAGTAATACAATAGAGGGGAAATTTAATACCCTACTTAATCAGTGGATCAATCATCTCAACAGATTCTGTGTCTCCTCTCTCTCTGCCCCTCCCCTGCTCATGCTCTGTCTCTCTGTCTCAAAATTAAATAAACAACAACAACAAATATTCAACAAATAGATTTAGATTACATTGAAGCCCTAGCCACGGCAATCAGAAAAAGCAAAAAGAAATAAGTGGCATCAAAATTGATAGGGAAGATGCAAAAATTTCACTATTTGCAGATGACATTATACTATATATAAATAACTCAGAAGATTCCACCAAAAAACTACTAGAACTGATAAATGAAGTCAGTAAAGTCACAGGATACAAAATCTATACACAAAGACCTATTGCTTTCCTAATCAAGAGGCAGAAAGAGAAATTAAGAAAACAACCCATTTATAATTGCACCAAAAACAATAAAATATCTAAGAATAAACTTAAAGAGGTGAAAGACCTGGTACTCTGAAAACTATCAAACACTGATGAAAGAGATTCAAGATGACACAAAGAAATGGAAAAACATCCCATGTTTTTGGGTTGGAAAAGTAATATTGTTAAATTGTCTGGAATACGCAAAGTAATTGACACACTTAATTCAATCTTTATGAAAATACCAACAGCATTTTCCACAGAACTAGATCAAACAATCCTAAAATTTGTATGAAAACCCTAAAGACATCCAATAATCAAAGCAATAAAAAAAAACCCCTCAAACCTAGAGGTATCACAATTCCAGACTTCAAGTTATATTACAGAGCCGAAGTAATCAAACAGTATGATACTGGCACAAAAACAGAGACATAAATCAATATAACAGAATAGAAAACCCAGAAATGAACCCACAGCTATATGGTCAGTCTTTGACAAAGCAGGGAAGATTATCCAATGGGAAAGGACAGAGGACAAATGGTGTCAGAAAAATGGTGTCAGAAAAACTGGGCAGCAACACACAAGAGAAAGAAGAAATAAAGGAAGGAAGGAAGGAAGGAAGGCCTTTACCCAAAAAGTACAAAAATATTAATTCAAAGAAACACATGTACCTCTATGCTTATAGCAAAATTATTTACAATAGCCTAATTATGGAAGCAGCCTAAATGTCAATCAATAGATAAATGGATAAAAAAGTGGTATATATACAATGGAAGATTATTCAGCCATAGAAAAAGAATGAAATCTTGCCATTCACAATGATATGGATGGAGCTAGAGAGTATAATGCTAAGTAAAGTCAGTCAGAAAAGACAAATATCATATGATGTCACTCATATGTGGAATTTAGGAAGCAAAACAAATGAGCAAAGGAAAAAAAGAAGAGGGAGAGGGAGACAAACCAAGAAACAAACTCTTAACTATAGAGAACAAATGATAGTCAACTAGAGGAGGTGGTTGGTGGAATGGGTGAAAAAGGCAATGGGGATTAAGGAGTACACTTACCATGATGAGTACTGAGTACTGTATGGAATTGTTAAATCACTATATGGTACACCTGAAACTAACATAACTCTGTGTCTTAACTACTGGAGAAAATACAAAATCAAATAATAAAAATGAACTTCAGAAAAAAGCATAACTATTACATTTTCCAAATAACTCTGCACACTGTCTATCTGTATCTTGGCATATTCCTTGAAAGCAATAGGCAGTGTTATTATTGCATGGTTGTAAATCAACAGCTGTCACATCAGGTACACAAAACTCAGATGTTCCATTGCAAAATTCTGGAAAATCACACAGATCTTGGCTTTGTCGACATACAGTCCCTTTTACAGAGATCTGTGAGACAAAGAAAAAGAATTACTTTTGCAAAGTAATAAATTAAACTGTAAAAAAATTATGTAAGAAGAGTGTAGATCTATCATTTCTATTATTACCACATTTTAACTACTTAAAGTTAAATTATGAATTTACTTTAAAGCTCAAGATTGGAAAAAACCCAAATGTCCATCAATGGATGAATAGATTAACAAATTGTGGTATATTCATGCAATGGAGTATTTTCAGCCATTTAAAGGAACACTGATACCTATGTTACAAGTGAATGAACATTCAACACCATATTAAGTGAAGAAAGCCAGACACAACAGGTCACATATTCTATGCTTCTTATGAAATAACCAGAAAAGGCTACTTCAGACAGAACAAATTGGTGGTTGCCAAGACTGAGGGGAGGAAAGGAGAGCAAGTGCTTAATGCCCCAGGAGTTTCCTGTTCGAGTGATGAACTTGTTTTGGAACTAGATAGAAGTGGCAGTTGAATAACACTGTGAATGTACTGAATATCACTAAACTGTTCACCTGAAAATGGTAAATTTTATGGTATATGATTTTCACCTTAATTTTTTAAAAACTCTACCAAATGTAGGAATTACTCCCCTTAAAGACCTTCCCTCTGGGATGTAGGTAAAGGGCAAGGGGCTACGTAGAAAAATCTTATTGTTCAATCCTTCTGATTTGGAGACCAAGGACAAGATGAGTGCTGTGGTGAAGGGAAGAGCAACAAGGTTTATTACTAAGTAGTGGGAACTCTGCACTTGCTTCCTTGAAGACAAGTGGCTTTAATTACTAGCCCAAAGAATGAAAAAGAACACACACAGAACAGAGTAGAATTATGTTGGGAGAGATTTCATTGATGGAGAATCCGCACATTTGAAATCTGGCAATCAAGAGTTCTAATTAAAGAGTTTTTATGATTGTTGTTGACATCTAAAAGTGACACAATGAAGCAATCCCCACAAGATAAATCTTACTCAGTCTCTTTTCAGGTGTGGCTATAAAGGAAAACTGAATGGGAAACTTCCCAAGGAAAGTCAAGGATTCAATCCGCTTCAGTATCCAGGTGTATTTGCAAAGCTAACTTCAATATTAGACATGCTACGTGTTGCTGACAATTCTACATGGACTCTTTTTTTTGCTATTCTTAAAATGAAATTTTTATTTATTATTGCTGTTTATTCAAACATTGTACATCGACTTTGTCGGATGGTTTATTTTCAAATTTGTCATAAGTTCTTTGGTCATGAGGACCAACATTCAGGTATGACCTCAGATACAACCAAAAGGAATCAATAGCACCCAAATAATTGGAATTGATATTGAATAATTGGATGTATCTTGAGTAGAGATTGAAACAATACAGTGAAGGTAAAGATAAGGAGGAGGTTGAAAAAAATCTAACGATAACTTCTGGATTTTGAAGTCAACTGTGTATGAATCAGGTATTGTGGGAAGCAGCAGCAAGGAGCCAGTAGGGAGAGTGCAATTGAGCAAAGGTTCTTGGGCCCTTACAATCCTTGCAGCTGCCCCCAGTTTCTCTAGGATTAGATTACTTGAGTTAAGATGTTAATTGTACAAATGACCTTCATGCTTCTTGAGTTGGAATGTTGATTGTGCTTCAAGCTTTGGCACTCTTCCGGGATTGTTTCCAGCTGTGGCTGTCTGCATAAAACTACTTGCTTGTGAGGAATAAGGCGGCAACATGGGCACCGCTCATGTTGCTCCTCCCGTCCCCATCCTTTGACTCTCTCTTCTTTTCCTCATTCCCTTATCCTCACGTCCTTGCTTCTGTGCGCCTACAGGCGCGCACAACAAGGTATCTAAAGTTACATACAGTATTTAAAAGTTGTGTAAAAAAATAAAAAGAAGTGAATGCACAAAGACAGAAAAAAAATCATGAAAAAATGTACCAAAATATTTTGAAAGCTTACCCGACAAGTATTTTTATTACAGCATGGTCCAGTGCCACACTCTGCAGGTTCAATCAAAGTACAACGTTCAGGATCACAGCATTTTTTAAATTTGCATGCCTAAAAGTAAATACAACCAAGTTAAATAATAGGAGTTTTCAATTAGTAAACAATTTTATTTAATGTCAAAATATACTATAGTGTGTCTCTTAGTTAATTACAATCACAGTATGATTTTTATTTCTGTATTTATTTTTAACACCACTTCTTTTAAACTTAATATATTCCCAGTACAGGGAAAAGAATGGTAATGGAATTATTTGTGGTTCCATGGTCACAAAATAAACTGTTGGATTTAAATTTTAATTTCTTTTTTAAGGTTTATTTATTTGAAAGAAGGAGGAGAGGCAGAGAGGGGGGGGGGAGAGAGAGAGAGAGAGAGAGAGAGAGAGAGAGAGAGAGAATCCCAAGTGAGCTCATACTCAATGCAGAGACTGACGAAGGGCTTGATCTCACATCCATGAAAACATGACCTGAGCTGAAATCAAGTTGGACACTTAGTGGCTGAGCCACCTAGGCAGCTCAAATGCAATTTCTGTCAATCTGCTTTGTGTTCATAAATTCAACACTGTAAATCTAAACATACTTTGCCATCTCAATTCTCCTCAAGATATAATTTTGGGAATATATAAAATTTTGTGAATGTGACAAAATAGACATTTCTAAATAATAATAATAATAATAAGATGATGATGATGATGATGATGATGATTGAAAGAGAGAGGAAAAGCAGGGGAGAGGGGCAGAGAGAGAGAAAACCTTAAGCAGACTTTTCACGCCTAGTGCAGAACTCAACATGGTACTCAATCCCACAACCCTGAGAATAAAACCTGAGTTTAAATCAAGAGTTGGATGCTCAACCCACAGAGCCACCCAGGCACCCCTAACAATTTATTGTACTAATGTATGTTTCAGTGACCCTGAATAGCCAAAGTAATATTGAAGAAGAAAACCAAAACAGGAGGCATCACAGTCCTAGACTTTAGCCTCTACTACAAAGCTGTCATCATCAAGACAGTATGGTATTGGCACAAAAACAGACACATAGACCAATGGAATAGAATAGAGAACCCAGAGCTGGGCCCACAGATGTATGGCCAATTAATTTTTGACAAAGCAGGAAAGAGTAACCTATGGAAAAAAGACTGCCTCTTTGGAGAGTGATGCCGGGAGAACTGGACAGCAACATGGAGAAGAATGAAACTAGACCACTCTCTTACACCATACACAAAAACAAACTCAAAATGACTGAAGGACCTGAATGTGAGACAGGAAACCATCAAAACCCTCGAGGAGAAAGTAGGAAACAACCTCCTTGACCTCAACTGCAGCAATTTCCTACTTGACACATCCCCAAAGGCAAGGGAAATGAAAGCAAAAATGAACTCTTGGGACCTCATCAAGATAAAAAGCTTCTGTACTGCAAAGGAAACAATCAAGAAAATTAATAGGCAACTGAAGAAATGGGAAAAGATAGTTGCAAATGACATATCAGATAATGGGCTAGAATCCAAAATCTACAAGGAACTCACCAAACTCCACACCTGAAAAATGAATAATCCAGTGAAGAAATGGGCAGAAGAGATAAACAGACACTTTTCCAAAGAGGACATCCAGATGGCATACAGGCACATGAAATGATGCTCAGTATCACTCATCGTCAGGGAAACACAAATCAAAACCACACTGAGATACCACCTCACGCCAGTCAGAGTGGCTAAAATGAACAAATCAAGAGACTATAGATGCTGGCGAGGGTGTGGAGAGACGGGCACCCTCCTACACTGTTGGTGGCAATGTAAACTGGTGCAGCTGCTCTGGAAAACAGTGTGGAGTTTCCTCAAAAAACTATCCATAGAACTCCCCTCTGACCCAGCAATAGCACTGTTAGGGATTTACCCAACGGATACAGAAGTGCTGATGCATAGGGGCACATGTACCCCAATGTTCATAGCAGCACTGTCAACAATAGCCAAATCATGAAAGAGCCTAAATGTCCATCACCTGATGAATGGATCAAGATATGGTATATATATATATGTATATACATATATACGTGTGTGTGTATATATATATATACACACACACACACACACACACACACACACACACACATATACGTGTATATATATATACAATGGAGTATTACATGACAATGAGAAAGAATGAAATCTGGCCATTCGTAGCAAAGTGGATGGACCTCAAGGGTGTCATGCTAAGCGAAGTAAGTCAGGCGGAGAAGGACAGATACCATATGTTTGCACTCATAGGTCTAACAGGAGAAACCTAATGGAGGACCATGGGGAGGGGAAAGGGGAGAGAGATAAACGCAAAACCTGAGATACTACTGAATACTGAAAATGAACTGAGGGTTGAAGGGGGAGGGGGAGGAGAGAGGGAGGTGGTAGTAATGGAAAAGAGCACTTGTGGGGAAGAGCACTGGTGTTATATGGAAACCAATTTGAAGATAAACTATTAAAAAAAGAAAGAACAGAATCTGAGAATTAGATAGCAATAATGTATGAATGCCAGTTTCCTAATCTAATGGTTTTATTTTAGTTATGTAGAAGAATGTTTTTGTTTGTAGTAAATAAACACTAATGTATTAAGGAAGATGGATCATCAGTCAAGTAAGCAACTTATTTTCAAATGATTCAGGAAACAAGTTTTTTTTTGGTATAACATTTGAAACTTCTAAACTTTATGATTGGTTCACAATTTTTTTAAAAATGTATTTAATAAAAAAGTAATGCTGTGTTGTACAATATTTTGGACACCCGAAACTATTATAACATTGTATGACAATTATATTTCAATAAAATAAAAAAAGATAATGCAATGGAAGACAAAAGAAAGAAAAACTCCTTCCTTTTCATATCACATCTATAAGTTTATATAAGAAACACAAAGAAAAATCTTTAAAAAATTTTTAAAAATGTTTATTTATTTTTAAGACAAAGAGGGACACACACAGCATGAGCCAGGGAGGGGCAGAGAGAGAGAGACACAGAATCTGAAGCAGGTTCCAGGCTCAGAGCTGTCAGCCTAGATCCCAGCACAGGGCCTGAACCCACAAAACATGAAACCATGAAACAGGCACATAACCACTGAGCCACCCAGGTGCCCCCAAGGAAAAATATTTAGATAAGCTATTAATGTTTGTTACTAACCTTTGAACTACCACAATCACATTCCTCAAGCGGTTCCAAAATACCATTGCCACAGAGTGTATGCTTACTTTGGTAAGACACTTCTGAACGTATTTGATTCTGAAGACATTCAAATTCAGGCTGTGAAACCATCCGTTTAAATTCATCCATGCTGCAACTGCTAAAAAACTTCACACCATGGGAATGTCTAAAAATAAATTATATTCTTCAGACAAATGGAATAAAATCAGTTTCAAAGAAACCCTCTTCAACATAGTACTAGGAATTCTACACTTCATTTACAGAAAAGCCAAGGAGGATAAATACTTTTTTTCCTTAAGTTTTTATTTAAATACTAGTTACTTAACATACAATGTCATATTAGTTTCATGTAATTTTATTTTTTAATAAAAACTGTAACTAAAGGCAGTAAGTCCATTTGTATTTTAATTCCATATAATAGACCTCTACCACATAGATGAAGTTAAAATGGTATGAGTTCAAATATATTAAAACACTTAACAGTGCTTCACACACAAAAATTTCTCTTATTTTCATTTTTATTGTCAACATAAGTAATAATTACTTATAAAAATGAAATGTATTAGGAAAGTTCTGTATACTGAAGATGGTTGATTATGCTAATGAAAAATCAAGGTTATTTATTCTTTGGTATAAAAATCAGTCAATTAAAATATATCAACGTTGAGTATATAAAATCAATAAGCCCCAGATTCTTTTTTATTCTATATTTGTACACTTGTAAGTGTACTGCTTAATGGGCTTTTCTTTAATTTTGTGACAATCTAAATCTTAGATAAATAATACAATACAGTTTAAAGAATAAATTTTGTTTCCTGAAACAGTTAAGAATAATTGCCAAGGGGCACCGGGGTGGCTCAGTCGGTTAAGCGTCTGGCTTCAGCTCAGGTCATGATCTCACGGTTTGTGGGTTTGAGTCCCATGTCGGGCTCTCTACTGACAGCTAGCTCAGAGCCGGGAGCCTGCTTCAGACTCTGTAGCTCCCTCTCTTTCTGACCCTCCCTGCTCACGCTGTCTCTCTCTATCTCTCAAAAATAAAAAAATTTTTTTAAAAAAGAATAATTGCCAAAAACGCCTGAATGGCTCAGTCATTAAGCGTCTGACTTCCACATAGGCCATGATATCACAGCTCAAGTTTGAGCCCCACGTCAGGCTCTGGGATGACAGCTCAGAGACTAGATCCTGTCTTCAATTTCTATGTCTCCCTTTTTCTCTTCCTCTACCCTGCTCACACTCTGTCTCTCATAAATGAATAAATATTTTAAAAATTTAACAAAGAATAATTGCCAAAGGTAATGTTAATATTTTAATGTATAATTCTTACATAGAAATGAATTCTCCTTAAGCAGACCCTTCAAAATCAGGAAATAGTGGTACATTACTATTACTATTACCTAATCCTCAGATTTCATTCAACTTTCCCCTTCATCACAATATTGGCACTTTGTAGCAAAAGGATCCAGTTCAGAATCAACCATTGCATTTAGTTCTCCATATCTACATTCATCATCTACGTTTGCTGTTGAATTTCAAGACCTTGAAAAGGTTTATGATTATAGGCTGATTATTTGCTAAAATGTCCGTCAGTTTCAGTGCCTGGGTGGCTCAGTCAGTTAAGCGTCTGCTTTGGGCTCAGGTCATGATCTCACAGTTCCTGTAAGCCTCATGTTGGGTTCTGTGCTGATAACTCAGAGCCTGAAGCCTGCTCTGTGTCTCCCCCTCTCTGCCCCTCCCCTGCTCATGCTCTGTCTTGCTCTCTCTCAAAAATAAAAATTAAAATATTTTTTAATGAGAGTAACTGTTTAAAAATGTCCCTCAATTTCAGTATCAGTTGCAACTTCTCTGTTTGTGGTTTTATTTGGGCCCTCTCTCCCTCTCTCTTTCTCTTTAATATTTTTGAGAGAGCACAAGTGGGGGAAGGGCAGAGAGGATGAATGTGGACTCTCCACTGACAGGCTGACAGCAGGGACCCCAATGTGGGGCTCCAACTCAGGAACCAGGAGATGAGGACCTGACCTGAATTGGGACACTCAACTGACTGAGCCACCCAGTGCCTTCCTCTCTTCTTTTCTTGAAAAGTCTGACTAAAGGCTTGTCAATTTTGTTTATCATTTGAAATAAATTGTTCTTAGTTTCCTTTATCTTTTCTAATGTTTTTTAATGTCTTTTTCTTCCAGAGAGAGAGAGAGAGAGCATGAGCCGGGGATGGAGCAGAGAAAGAGGGAGAGAGAATCCCAAGCAGACTCCTCATTGTCAGCAGAGAGTCCATTGCAAAGCTAGATCCCATGAACCACGAGATCATGATCTGAGCATAAATCAAGATTTGGATGGTTAACTGAGTACCCAGAAGTCCCTATCTTTTCTATTTTTTTAAATGTATATATCTCATTTTTTTCCACTCATCTTTATTATTTACTTCCTTCTACTAACTTTAAACTTGGTTGATATGTAATTTATTTCTAGCTTCATACTGTTGTGGTTGACAAAGATGCTTGCTATAATTTAAATCTTCTTAAATTTATTGAGACTTGTTTTGTGGCCTAACATGATCTATCCTGGAGAATGTTCTATATATACTTGAAAAGAATGTGCACTCTGCTAATTGTGGATGGAAAGCTCTGTATATATCTATTAAGTTCATGTGGTTAATGAATCATTTAAGGCCAATGTTTTTCTGTCTGGATGATCTGTCCATTGATATAAGTGGGGTGTTTATGTCTCCTACTATTATTGTATTACTGTCAATTTCTCCCATTATGTCTGCTAATATTTGTTTTATGTACTTAAGTGTCCCTATGTTAAGTGCATAGATATTTACAAGTATTATATCATCTTGTTGGATTGATCCCTTTATCATCATGTAATGACCTTTTTTTGTCTTCAATTACAGTCCTTATTTTAAAGTCTATTTTGTCTGATAGAAGTATGGCTGCCCCAACTTTCTTCTCATTTCCATCTGCATGGGGTATCTTTGTCCATCCCTTCACTTTCACTCCATGTGTCTTTAGATCTATATGAGCCTTGTTTTTATTTATCCATTTAATCACCTTATGCCTTTTGACTGGAGAATTTAGTCCATTTAGATATGAAAATTATTGATAGATATGTACTTATTGCCATTCTACTGATTTTTCTTATTGCTTTTGTAGTTCTGTTTCCTTCTTCTGTCTTCTGTTGGTATTTGGTGACTTAGTATTACTGGTATTTGTTTTGTGGTTACCATCAGATTCACATGTAACATCCTATGTGTACTGCAGTCTATTTTGAGTTGATGGCTGCCTACTTAAGTTCAAGTGTATTCCCAAAATACTACATTTTTGCTCCCCTTGCTTTTTGTTTTTGACATCATATTTTACATTTTATTTTGTATATAACTTGACTATTGTAGGTCTAGATGCCTAGCTACATTTGTCTTTTAAACACTCATATCAGAAACATGGGTGGTTGACTTGCTGCCTTTACAATACATATACCTTTATCAGTAGATTGTTTTTATTCATAATTTTCTTATTTCTAGTTATGGTCTCTTCTTTTTCCACTGAAATAATCCTTTAATTTTTCTTGTGATATCTGTCTGGTGTTGATGAACTCGTTTAGTTTTGCTTGTCTGAGGAGCTCCTTATCTCTCCTTCAACTCAAGTGATAATCCTGATGGGTACCATATTTTTTATTATAAATATTCCTTTCATCACTGTGAATATATCATGTCACTCCCTTTTGGCCTATAAAGTTTTTGCTGAAAAGCCACCTCACAATCACATGAAGGTTTCCTTCTACATAACTAGTCATTTTTCTCTTGATGTTTTTAAGATTCCCTGTTTATGTTGACACTGTGATTATAATGTGTATTGCTCTCTTTGGGTCCATCTTATTTGAGACTCTGTTTCCTAGATTTGGATGTCTGTCTCTTTCACCAGATTTGAATTTTCAGACATTATTTCTTCAGATATATTTTCTAATCCTTTCCTTCTCTTCTCCTTCTGAGGATGCCTATAAGTACTAGTATGCTTGATGTGACCCTAGAGGTACCTTAAAATAACTTCAATTTTTAAAATTATTTTTTCTTTTTGCCTCTCTGATTGGGTGCATTCCATTATCCAGTCTCCCACATTGCTTATCCATTCTTGTGCATCATCTAATTTGCTGTCAATTCCCTCTAGTATGTTTTTTTATTTCAGTTATTGTATTCTTCAGCTTAATTCTTTTTTATATTTTCTATGTATTTGTTGAAGTTCTCCCTGTGATCATCCATTCTTCTTCCAGTTTGGTGACTATCTTTATAACATTACTTTGAACTTTACCTAGTTGATTGACTTTCCATTTTACTCTTTTTCTCAGGTATTGTCTCGTTCTTTCATTTGCAACCTCTGGTGCTTCATTTTGCTTCTTTCTGTTTATTTCTATGTACTAGGCAGTTATGCCTCCTGGTCTTGAAGGAGTGACTTCATGCAGGTGGTCCTGTGGGACTCAGACCCACCTGGACAGCCAAGCCTAGGGTTCCAGGGCTGCCCTCTCTATGGCCTGTGTGCCTGCTCTTGTTCTGGCTAGGCAATGACTGGTGCAGACTTCCCGGAGAGTGCGGCTGTCACTATATGTGACCGAGGTACAACTACAGACACAATGGTGTTTAGGGCTGGCCCTTGGCTCATCCAAAAGTCCTGGCTGTGACTCTTGGAGGCACTTTTGGAGGCTGATAAAGTGGCTGGCTCCCCTGTGTAGGGCCCTTGGGAGGGGCTCTGGTGCTGGCTGAAGGAACCCACTAGGTCTGGCAGGATGGGGGGCTGCCTGAGAAGGGGTACCTCTTGTAGTGACACCACGGTGCACACCAGGAGTGGCAGGGTGGAGGGACCCTGTATTGCATTTTTGAAAGTTGCTAAGAAATTAGATATTAAAAGTTCTTATCAAAAAAAAACTTATGTTAGTCTTTATGGTGACAAATGTTAACTGGTTTTCTGTCCCTTTGACTCTTTCCTCTCCTTCTGGGACCCCTATAAATATTGGCCTGTTGGGTTTGTTCAGTAATTCCCTTATTTGACTTCACTTTTTAAAAATTACTTCTTTTTGTCAGTTCTGTTATTGTATTCTTCCATCTGTTATTGTAATCTTCAGTTCTGTGACTTCTATTTGGTGCTTTCTTCTATTTTATATCTTTGTTGATGTTTTTACCTTGTTCATTCATTCTTCTCCCAAGTTTGGTAGGCATCTTTATGACCATTACTTCAAACAAAATTTATTAGGTAGATTCCTTATCTCTGTATCATTAAGTCTTTTTCTAATGTTTTGCTTTCTTTTGTTTGGAACATATTCCTTCTCTTGATTTTGTTTTATTCTCTGTCCATTGTTATGCATTAGATAAAACAGCCTTCTCTTCTAGTCTTGAAGTGGTGGCCTCATGTAGGAGATGAGCCTTGCCATTCAAACTTGTCCTCACTCTCGGTTGTCTCTCAAACTCTTGTGATTGTCAAAACAGCCAATTTTAGTTTTTGGCTCCAAGTGGATAAGGATGTACCAAGACTTTTCATTGTCCCAAAGGGGAGGATCTCAATAAACACCTAGATTCAGGGTTATTGGAAGCCAGACCCTCAAGCAATAGCTTTTAAAGTATAAAAATATACACAGTCCTATAGGACTACAAACATACGTCTTGCTGGCCAACAGAGCAAGGAGATATAGAGGCATATACTGTGCAGCACTTTCAAAACATAGGGCACAAGATGATCATAAAAGTTCCTTTCCTGAGATCCCAGGGATCTTTTGTGAGTTAGAGAAAGAGCACAAAATGGTGTACACTGCACTCCATTTCCAGAGTGCACCTTAGTAGGACTCTACAGGTGTCCCAAACAAGAAGCCTGCCCTTGGGCAGAAGTTCCAGGACAAGCAAATAAGCTATTTCACAGAATGTCTGGGGTTGTGTTTCAGTCTGCTGTCTGTGCCCTACCACAAAATTAGTAACTGGCCAAGAACCATCTCATAATTTGTTACAGTTCCATTAAACCCAGGAATGCAAACCTTCCTGGACACCAGAGCTAGGTGATCAAGGGGTGACTCTTGGGCAGCAGCCACCAAACACTTTGGTGTTATGTCAGATACCTCTAAAAGCTCCTCTGTGGAAGAGATTGGCACTCCAGAGTACAACAGATGGAGAGAGCCAAATTAGCACTTACTACCTTAAAAGTTGTGGTATCCAAGGAGGGCTCAAACCTTTTATTCCTCAGGGAAAAACTCCTGGTTTCAGTTTTCTCTTGACTTGGGGTTGGCATGCGAGGGGTGGGAATTACAGAAAGATATAAGATTGTGTCTTAGCCTCCCCTATCCACTGTGATACAGCTTTTTTTTTTTCTCTTTTGCCCAATATGTAGGACTCCTTACTCTTTTTTTATACTTTTAAAGGAAAATGTTACATATGTAGTTATAGATTTGTTGTGTCTCTGGAAGGACATGAGTTCAGAGTATTCTTACGTTTTCATCTTGATCCAAACCCCTAAAAATAATTCTTGGCATCTCCTTTTTTCTCACTCTTAAGAAACTGCTATAGATTATTAATGAGAATCATTTTCCAAATATCACTATATTCTATATTTTACTTTATTATCCATACTGCATATCTTTATTATCCATACTGCATCAACCAACTAAAAATACTATACTAAATATACTATATATAATATATAGTATATGCATACTATATATAAAAACATATATTTACATATATAAATATATATAAACCTTTGCTTTATTATCCATACTGCATATCTTTATTATCCATACTGCATGAACCAATTAAAAATATATTTCATTACATTTATCATAAAATCCTAATTTCCTCATCATAACTGCATGACCAGGCTCTTCCCTGCATTTCTATATCACATCCTGGACTTCTTTCCATGACTCATTCTTTATCCTCACTGTATGCCACTTCTTCTGCCTTATGTCTAAAACATCCTTCCTTACAGTTCCAGCTATGTTTTTACATTTTTATCCCCCCAACCTCCCTACTTCAGTCTGTCAAACTTCACAAGCTTGTCGCTATCCAGTTATTAGTTCACTTGCTTTCACGGAAACTTTTTCAAGAAGCTCTTTACTAACCACATTCATTTCTTCTCTTTCAGGTACCAACATAATTATTTCCATAATTATTCTCAGACTACTTTATTAGAATGTTTCTTCTATCCATATTTTCTCTATTCATTTTCTTCTTGGAACCTATCATAAATTGCTTAGATTTTGTTTGTTCTTACATCCACTTTCAATTTTCTATCCATGATGGACTAATATATTTAGGACTTATCTACCTTATTAACTATTTGTAAAAGTCATCATCAACATCCACTTTCTCTCTATACTGGAATGATTAAGTGCATTTTCTATAATATCAAGTCCTCCCTACCTTTAAGCATTAAATAAGCACATATTAACTTAATAAAAAATACTCGCAATCAGGTCCTATTGAAAGAGATTATACATTAAAGAATATTGCAAACATTGCCCGAGGAAAGATATAGATTTGACAAAAATAAAACCTTACATTGCTTCAGTGTTCATTATGCACGCAGTTCCTGGGCAGTAACAAGTGAGGATGTCATTATTATATGTTAATCCCAGGTTAACTCCAAGCAACTGTGTCATAACAACTGAAAATGCCTCTAAAGTTATCATCTTTGGATACTAAATAGAAAAAAAAATCACAATTGTTGTCTAACTTGTTTCTTCATCTATTTTATCTTTTCAAGTAAATATAATGTATATAAGTTTAAAAAACTAGCATACCAAAGTTCATTATTTCTTAAGAATATGGGGAAAATAGGCAAATTTTGTTATTATCGTTGAGTAATAGTATTCTTAGTCTACATGGCATTGACAAATAACAAATAAGATTAACGTAATCTCATGTTTTATGATTTAAATCTTATTTTTTAAGGGAAAAGAATAAGCATTGCTTCTGTAACTATATTACTTTTCAAGTGAACAACAGAAAAACTATACAGATTCTTAAGGGTTGACTTGGCTATTAGTTTTGACTTCAGAAATAGTTTTAGGGAAGAAATCACATTAACTTTTTTCTAAAGGCAGAATACTTAGAACATCTTGCAAGTGGCATTTTCTTTGGTCTTAAAAACTAAAACTTGAGAAGTAGTGATATTAGTAGCACAGAAATCTTATGTCCTCAAATGCCTTTGTGGCTCACTTTTTAAATAACTGAATAATATTCTTTATACTTCTTTATTCCAGTTTGTTTATCCATTCATTTATTAAACAATATCTTGGTTCCTTCTAATTTTTGCCAACTGTGAATAAAGCTGCTATAAATATTCATGTACATGAGCTAGTGTGGATATAAGAAGTTTTCTATTTATTTGGGTGATTGCCAAAGAAGACAGCTGCTGGATCATACAGTAAGAGTAAGAAATTGCCAAACTGTCTTCCACAGAGGCTGTCATCATTTTGCATGCCTATCATCATGAATGAGAGTTTCTGTTGCTCCATAGCCTCACATGTTTGGTGTCACCAGTGTTTTTCACTTCCAGTACAAAGCTGAAAAGGAGTGGTAAGTTACATTCTTCCCTTGTTCCTGATCTCACTGGGAAAGCATTTAGTTTCTCACCATTAAGGTGTTAGCTATAGGTTCTTTCTAGATGTTCTATCTCAAGTTAAGAAAGTTCCCATCTAGACATAGTTTTCTAATATTTTGTCACAAACAGTGTTGGATTTGTCAAATTCTTCTTCCTCATCTATTGACATCATCAAAGAATTTCCTAGTTTAGCCTAATGATGGAATTGGTTACATTAACTGATTTTCAAATGATGAACTAGCCTTACATACCTAGATAAATTCTGAGTGTATGTGTCAACAAGGAGATTTTCGCTATTTTAAAAAGTAATCCTAGAGTTGCAAAATGAAATAAATTAACTTAAAAATCCACCGGAGGTATTCAAAATTGACTTAATCAGGCAGAAGAAAGAATCAGATCTGAAGACTAATCATTTGAAATCATCCAGTCAGAGGAGTAAAAGTTTTTAAAAAATAAATAATATAAAAAAGAATCTATCGACATGAACAAGCAGATCAATGTATGTATTGTGGGAGTCTCAGAAAGAGAAAAAAGAAAAAAAAAAGGGATAGAGAGTTTATTTGGAGAAATAATGTCCACAAACTTCAAAAATCTGAGTGAACATACAGAAGAAGCTCAACAAACTCCATTTATGATAAAGTCAAAGAGACCTACAAATTTCCCATTATAATCAAACTGTCATAAGGCAAGGTAAGGAGAAAATCTTGAAAGAAGCAAGACAAAAGTTACCTGTCACATATAAGGGGTAATCCCATAAGATTACCAATAGATTTCTCAGCAGAAACCTTACAGGCCAGAAGGGATTGGGATGAATACATTCAAAATGCTGAAAGAAACTGTCAACCAAATTATTGTATCCAGCAAAACTATATGTTAAAACATAATGAAAACACTGAGACTTTTCTAGAAAAAGAAAAGCTGAGGTAATGAACAAAAGTTAATTACCACTAGACCTGATCAGACACTGTCATGTTGAAAATAAAGTATGCTAGATAGCAATATAAAGACAAAAGAAAATTATAAAGTTCTCTAATAAATATTAGACAAATATAGTAACATGTATTATTGTGATTTTGGTGAGTAAGTTCACTTTTAATTATTGTATAGAATTGGGGACAAATACCAAAAAATGAAACAAACCCTATAATCTATGTAATAACATCAAGTGAGGAATAGAGAATTAAAAAAGTAATGTTTTTGTATGCAATTGAAGTTAAGCTGTTATCAGTTTAAAATAGATCATATTAATGTTAATATATTTTAATTAATTGAAATAGTAATTAAAAATAAAATATGTACACAATATACACAAAATGAAGAGAAGGGAACCAAAGCATGTCACACATACAAAAAAAAAAAAATCAGCGGAGCATAAAGGAAGGCATTAAGAGAGAGGAAGGGAGGAATAGATGTATTATAGGACATGGAGAAAAAATTGACAAAAAGCCTTTGAATAAGAAATTAATTTAGGTTTCTCCTGTTTTCCTGTTAGACCTATGAGTGCAAACATATGGTATCTGTCCTTCTTTGCGTGACTTATTTCGCTTAGCATGACACCCTCAAGGTTTATCCACTTTCCTACAAATGGCCATATTTCACTCTTTCTCATTGCCATGTAGTACTCCATTGTGTATATATACCACATCTTCTTGATCCACTCATCAGGTGATGGACATTTAGGCTCTTTCCATGATTTGGCTATTGTTGACAGTGCTGCTATGAACATTGGGGTCCATGTGCTCCTATGCATCAGCATTTCTGTATCCCTTGGGTAAATCCCTAGCAGTGCTATTGCTGGGTCATAAGGGAGTTCTACTGATAGTTTTTTGAGGAACCTCCACACTATTTTCCAGAGTGGCTGTACCAGTTTACAGGGGGAGGGGAAGAGGGAAACAGAGTTGGGGAGAGAGAGGGACGCAAAACTTGAGAGACTACTGAATGCTGAAAATGAACTGAGAGTTGAAGGGGAAGGGGGAGGGGGGAAAAGAGGTGGTGGTGATGGAGGAGGGCAATTGTGGGGAAGAGCACTGGGTGTTGTATGGAAACCAATTTGACAATAAACTATTAAAAAAAATAAAATGTTTAGTATAAGCAGAAAAAAAAAACTATTTCCAATAGCAGGAAACTATATTAATGGAATATTTAGTTGAAATCTTCATAGTACATAATGACATGAATAGCACCTTCATTTTGTGATTTCCTGTTAGAGATTAATATTAAGTTTGTTCAAATTGTCTTAAATCCAAACCTGACATATAATAAGATGAATGAGAAAAAGAAAAAAAAAAGAAAGAAATTAATTTAAATGTGAATAAACTCCCTAAAAATTATATAGATAGGTTGAAAGATTCAAAAACAGATTCCAACTATATCACTTTAGATATAAGACTTACATAGCTAAAAGGTTAAAAAGGGAGAATGATTCCTTGCAAATTACAATCAAAAGACAATAGGGATGGCCATTCTGATATCAAACAAAATAGACTTTAAATCAAAAACTATTAAAAGAAAACAGAGCACCTGGGTGGCTCAGTTGGTTAAACATCAACTTGGGCTCAGGTCATGATCTCAATGTTTGTGAGTTCAAGCCCTGCATCAGGCTCTGTGCTGACAGCTCAGAGCCTGGAGCCTGCTTTGGATTCTGTCTTCTTTCTTCTCTACCCCTTCCCTGCTCACACTCTGTCTCTCTCTCTCTCAAGAATAAACATTAAAAAACATTTTTTAAAAACTATTAAAAGAGAAGAGTATTATACAATGATACAAGGGTCAATTAACTAAGAATATATAATAATTATACTTCTGCACCAAATATCAGAGCTCCTAAATATATGAAGCAAGTTTTTAAAGAATGGAAGGGATAAACAGAAATATAATAACAAAAGACTACAGCACCTCACTTTAAAAAAACTTTTAGTGTTTTTTTTTTTATTTTTAATAAAGAGAGAGACAGAGCATGAGAGGGGGAGGGGTAGAGAGAGAGAAGGAGACACAGAACTGGAAGTAGGCTCCAGGCTCTGAGCTGTTAGCACAGAGCCTGATGCGGGGTTTGAACCCATGAATGTGAGATCTGACCTGAGCCAAAGTCAGAGGCTTAGCCAATTGAGCCACCCAGGTGCCCCAGTACTTCACTTTTAATAATAGATAGAAAAGTCAGACAAAAGGTAGATAACAGTATAGACCAGCTGGACCTAATAAAGATATACACAACATCCCACCTAACAAGAGTATAATACACATCTTTCTCAAGTAAACATAGAAAATTCTGGGGGATAGACTACTTGTTATACTATAAAACAAGTATAATAACTTTAAAAATATTGAAATTATACAAAGTATCTTTTCTGATCCCAATGGATTGAAAAAGAGATTAATGAGAGAAAGAAAACTTGAAAATCCACAGACCTGTGAAACTTCAACAACATACTCTTAAACACCAATAAGTCTACAAAATAAATGAGAAAATACCTGGAGATAAAAGGAAATGAAAACACATATCCAAACTTACAGGATCCAGTAAAAGATATGCTAAGAGGCAAGCTTATAGCTCTATACACAAATCTTAAAAAAAAAAAAAAAAAAAAAAAAAAAAAAAAAAAAAAAAAAAAAAAAAAAAAAAAAAAAAAAAAAAAAAAAAA